>OY740788.1:46692334-46923553 GCA_963514005.1 Raja brachyura
TGACTGCAGGCAGCCACTTTGGTTGTGATTGCCCACCAGTCTCAAAAGCCACTGTGTCTCCCTGTCCCTATGATAGCAGGGGCCAATCAAGCAGCACAATAGCCCCCTCACCCTCCACGCCAACACAAAGGGCAACGATCACAAGGCGTTAGGGGCAAAACAGCGGGCACGCGACATTCACCCGCCATAACGCGAGTGATATCATGCGCTATTGTAGGGCTCCTTTGCACGTCGGTGTTTCTGTATTTCTCCATCGTTGGCCCTGGCTGTCACCAACCCCACCCCCCACCCCTCTGCTTCCCGGTCATGTGTGTATCCCCTTCCCACCCCTCTCCAGCTCCCCGCCCATTGCACCGGGCACGGGGGCTTCGCAACGTCTTCACATCAGCGACGATCCCAAGGCTTTAGATGGAAGGCAGACGCAACAAGCTGGAGTAACAACACGGGCCAGGTAACATCTCTGGAGAATGTGGATAGGTGACGTTTCGGATAAGGGCTCGTCTTCTAAAGAAGGATCTCGACCCGCTGAATTACTCCAGCAGTGTTAAAGAAGGAACTGCAGATGCAGGAAAATCGAGGGTACACAAAATTCTGGAGAAACTCAGCGGGTGCAGCAGCATCTATGGAGCGACGGGATGGGTGACAGAAGGGTCTTGATCTGCTAAATTTCTGCAGCATTTCGATCTAAACATCACCCATTCTTTCTCTCCAGAGATGCTGCCTGTCCCGCTGAGTTACTCCAGCTTCTTTGTGTCTATCGTTGAATGGGTGACATTTCGGGTCGAGACCCTTCTTCGGACTGGAAATAAAACTTGCCTCGCGTGAAGCGGCTTGTAAATTAAAACATAAAATGAAGAAATGTTAAAGGTTGACTCATTTACATGCTGCTATTCAATCACTTGGCCTGTTGCTGTCCTCCCTCGTCCACCGTGAGCGCTGGACAACTCACCAGGTACAAAACTCCGCTGCATCCTGGGCAGAGGGCGATGATCATCGGACTGACCGGCAAGTAGAGGTGGCGGGTCGGCCAAGCCCGGCTCCCCGCCACCGGGATAGACACCAACTACTGGAGTAAACTCAGCGGGATCTCTGGAGAAGTCTGAAGTAGGGTCTTGACCCAAAATCTCACCCATCCCATCTCTCCAGAGATGCTGCCTGTCCCTCGGAGTTACTCCAGCATTGTGTGTGTCTATCTTCGGTGTAAACCAGCATCTGCAGTTCCTTCCCAATCCCACACTCTCGGCCCCGGGGGGTGGATGGAGCATCACACATGGACACAACCCACCCACCGCCCCAGACTTGCCCCTCCAACGGGTCTTTAACCGCGTCCTAAAGCCGTTCATTGAGACAGTGACGAATACGAAGCCACGGGGCAAGCGCCTCAATAATAAAGGACAAGTGGCAGATCATCGCAGAAAGGCCGAAGATGACATAAAATGCTGGAGTAACTCGGCGGGACAGGCCACATCTCTGGAGAGAAGGAATGGGTGGCGTTTCGGGTAAGTCTGAAGAAGGGTCTTGACTCCATTCCTTCTTTCCAGAGATGCTTCCTGGTCCGCTGAGCTACTCCAGCATTTTGTGTCTATCTTTGGTTCAGTCTTTACTCGAGCGAACGAACAGATTATAAGAAAGTTCCCACGGTAGACTCACAAGTCAATAAGGTAAACGCACGGGCCACTACGTTATTACAACAAATTTAAATGTTTCCATTTTTAACTTGAACAGTTAATTTGACTCGTGGAAAAATTCAAGCATGTTTGATTTTTTTCACGAGTTAACAAGTTTCCCGAGTACCTGCCGTTAGCGCCACGAGTCGATAAGTTGCTCGTGCGGGTTCCGACGTTCCCGCTACGTGATCACCACGAGTGAAAACTCAGGGTCACTCGTGGGCCAACTTGCACCGCGAGACAGGGTTTTTACATTTAGCTCACGAAATCAAGGGATATGGGGAAAAAACAGGAAAGAGGTATTGATTCTAGATGAATAGCCATGATCATATTGAATAGCAGTGCTGGCTCGAAGGGCCGATGGCCTATTCCTACACCTATTTTCAACGTTTCTATACTTGAGTATATGGCAATAAAACTCGATCACTTGATTTTGAAGCATTCATGCATGGTGGAGGTATAATATGGTCATAGAGTGATACAGCGTGAAAACAGGCCCTTCAGCGCAACTTGCCCACACCCGCCACCATGTCCCAGCTACGGTACCTGCTTTTGGTCTATACCTCCAAACCTGTCCTATCCATGTATCAGTCTAACTGTTTCTTAAATGTTGGGATGGTCCCTGCCTCAACTACCATCTCTGGCAGCTTGTTCCAAACACCCACCACCCTTTGTGTGGATAAAGTTAGCCCTTAAAAAGTTACCTCTCAAAAATACTTCATGCAAAAAACATTGAAATTATACTTCTACAATGCACTAAAACATGATTTTAGGAAGCCAATGAATGTAGCAAATTTTGTTATCCATAATTTGGTCTGTGAAGTGCCCCATAAAGGATTACTGCATTAGCTAAGCACGTGTGGACTTGAACGTAATAGGTTAAGTCCAGGGGGTCAGATATGGGGCTTTATGTGTGGGCCAGATATATTGTCAGTGCAAAGGGGCTAGGAGCAAGGCCAAGTGTGCAGCCAGAGTCAAGATCTGGAATAGTACTAGGTGTGCAGTCAAAGCAGGGACCAGGGGTGTGTTCAGCACTGGGAACCTAAGCAGGTAAGCAGCTATGATCAGGGTAGAATAGGGGGCCAGGTGTAGGGCTGGACTCAGGGACAGGAATGAAAGAAGGTATGCAACTGGAGTCAGGGCCAGGAGTAGTACCAGGTGTGCAGTGAGACCCAGGTTGGCCAACATGGGCCAAGTGTTTGATTATAATCTGATTTCAATACATGAATATACTAAGATCATTCATGTACTGCACATATGGATCAGAGTTTGTGCTCTACTGTGGAATGTAATTAGGAATGTAATTTACTCTAACCTTATTCATATCTAATCCAATTTAAAGCATATATATTGCATTCAAGTGTAAGTTAAAAGACTTGCTACAGTATGCACCACATTACACAATTTCAAGCTGAAAAATGCAAAAGTTCCGTACCAATGGGAGGGCGGGGACACCCTCCTCCCCCTGAAGAGTGTTTTAGAACAGAAAGACCAAGGGGTACAAGTTCATAGTTCCCTGAAAATGGCAACACGGGCAGAATGGTGAAGATGGCATTTGGAATGCCTGTATTCATTGGCTGTCACTGAGTACCATAGTCGGAACGTCATGTTACAATTATACAAAGTGTCACTTAGGCCGCACTTAGAATGTTGTGCGCAGTTCCGGTTGCTACAATAAATTACTCAGCTGGAGAGGGTGCAGATCAGATTCACAAGAATGGTGCTTGGATTGAAGGGATTGAGTTGAAGAGATGTTACATAGGCTGGTATGTTTTTCCTAGAGCAAATGCGGCTAAGTGACATGATAGAGAATATAAAATTATAATTGGCATAGACAGCTGGAGTCTGTTTCACATGGTTGGAGTTTATATAACTAAAGGGCATAGGTTTAAAATGAGTGGAATGAAGTTTAAAGGGGTAAACGTTTCACATTAAGAGTAGCTGGTGTCAGGAATATGCTGACAAAGGTGGTGATGAAGTGCAGTAACAACATTTAAGAAGCACCTGGAAAATGTACTTCAATGGACATAGAAGAATGTAGAAACATAGAAAATAGGTGCAGTAGGCCATTCCGCCCTTCGAGCCTGCACCGCCATTCAATGTGATCATGGCTGATCATCCAACTCAGTATTCTGTACCTGCCTTCTCTCCATACCCCCTGATCCCATTAGCCACAAGGGCCATATCTCACTCCCTCTTAAATATAGCCAACAAACTGGCCTCAACTACCTTCTGTGGCAGAGAATTCCACAGATTCACCACTCTCTGAGTGAAAAAGTGTTTCCTCATCTCGGTCCTAAAAAACTTCCCCCTTATCCTTAAACAGTGACCCCTTGTCCTGGACTTCCCCAACATCGGGAACAATCTTCCTGCATCTAGCCTATCCAACCCCTTAAGAATTTTGTAAGTCTCTATGAGATTTCCCCTCAATCTTCTAAATTCCAGCGAGTACAAGCTGAGTCTATCCAGTCTTTCTTCATACGGAAGTCCTGCCATCCCAGGAATCAATCTGGTGAACCTTCTCTGTACTCCCTCTATGGCAAGAATGTCTTTCCTCAGATTAGGAGACCAAAACTGTACGCAATACTCCAGGTGTGGCCTCACCAAGACCCTGTATAACTGCAGTAGAACCTCCCTGCTCTTGTACTCAAATCCTTTTGCTATGAATGCCAACATACCATTCACTTTCTTCACAGCCTGCTGCACCTGCATGCCTACTTTCAATGACTGGTGTACCATGACACCCAGCTCTCATTGCATCTCCCCTTTTCCTAATCGGTCACCATTCAAATAATAGTCTACTTTCCTGTTTTTGCCACCAAAGTGTATAACCTCACATTTATCCACATTATACTGCATCTGCCATGCATTTGCCCACTCACCCAGCCTATCCAAGTCACCTTGCAGCCTCCTAGCATCCTCGTCACAGCTGACACTGCCCCCCAGCTTCGTGTCATCCGCAAACTTCGAGATGTTGTATTTAATTCCCTCGTCCAAATCATTAATATATATTGTAAATAGCTGGGGTCCCAGCACTGAGCCTTGCGGCACCCCACTAGTCACTGCCTGCCATCCTGAAAAGGACCCGTTCACTCCTACTCTTTGCTTCCTGTCTGCCAGCCAGTTCCCAATCCACATCAATACTGAACCGCCAATACCATGTGCTTTAAGTTTGTATACTTATCTCTTGTGTGGGACCTTGTCGAAAGCCTTCTGAAAGTTCGGATATAACACATCCACTCCCTTATCCACTCTACTAGTTACATCCTCAAAAAATTCTACAAGATTCGTCAGACATGATGTACCTTTTGTAAATCCATGCTGACTTCGTCCAATGATTTCACCACTTTCCAAATGCGCTGCTATCCCATCTTTAATAACTGACTCTAGCAGTTTCCCCACTACCAATGTTAGACTAACTGGTCTGTAATTCCCCGTTTTCCCTCTCCCTCCTTTTTTTTAAAGTGGGGTTATATTAGCTACCGTCCAATCCTCCAGAATCTAAAGAGTTTTGAAAAATTATCACCAAGGCATCCACTATTTCTGGGGCTACTTCCTTAAGTACCCTGGGATGCAGCCTATCTGGCCCTGGGGATTTATCAGCCTTTAATCCATTCAATTTACCTAACACCACTTTCCGGCAAACCTGGATTTCACTCAGTTCCTCCATCTCATTTGACCCGTGGTCCCCTGCTATTTCCAGCAAATTATTCATGTATTCCTTACTGAAGACAGAACCAAAGTAGTTATTCAATTGGTCTGCCATGTCCTTGTTCCCCATGATCAATTCACCTGTTTCTGACTGCAAGGGACCTACATTTGTTTTAACTAATCTTTTTCGCTTCACATATCGATAAAAACGTTTGCAGTCAGTTTTTATGTTTCCTGCCAGTGCTATATTTAAGAGGGAGTTAGATGTGGCCCTTGTGGCTAAGGGGATCAGGGGATATGGAGAGAATGCAGGTACGGGATACTGAGTTGGATGATCAGCCGTGATCATATTGAATGGCGGTGCAGGCTCGAGAGGGCCGAATGGCCTATTCCTGCACCTAATTTCTATGTTTCTTTCATAATCCATTTTCCCTTTCCTAATTAAGCCTTTGTCCTCCTCTGTTGGACTCTGAATTTCTCCCAGTCTAATTTGTACGCTTCATCTTTTGCTTTGATACTATCCCTGATTTCCCTTGTAATCCACGGATGCACTACCTTCCCTGATTTATTCTTTTGCCGTACTGGGATGAACAATTGTTGTAGTTCATCCATGCAGTCTTTAAATGCTTTCCATTGCATATCCACCGTCAACCCATTTAATGTGGAATAAATTCAGGTAAATGGGATTAATATAGATTGGCATGATGGTTGACATGGATACATCGGATTGAAGGGCCTGATCCTAAATTGTACAACTCGGACTCTAAAGTAGGTCAGATGACCATAGGGCATAGTGAAAGAGATACAATTTAGAATATTCTAATTACCAGAATACTCAAGTTATGCTGTGTCAATGTGTTATTGAGATTTATTTCTTAAAATGATCAAATTGCCTACTTTTTTGTTAGAATAAATTTCAAGGACAGTGACTATTGCCGAGGTTGTCTGAAAGAACAAGTCAAGAAATAATCCAGCTGGCACACAGCATCATGAACATCTGTTGCTCTCATTCATATGAAAGAGAAAGCAAGCTAACTAGTTGACATTATTTTTTTTAACCCAGCACCTTCCAATTCAGAGATTAAGGCAGTAATCCAGAATGAATACATCAACAAGTATTGCCATGAGCTTTAGGAAGAGATTCAGATCTGCATTAACAAATGGTACCTTCATGAAACTACAATTGGATCAACGGGGGCATTTATCCCAACTTAATAATGGATTCCAACCCTGAAAGCAAAACATGTACCATTCTGACTGATGCACAACAACGTCTTGGCTGACAAATTGAACTTTACAATTTATCCATCCCAAGGGATGCCATTACCTATTTTCAATGATGAAGGAACTGGCCAATAACCAAATCTCAAAAGATGCAGCAAAATATATCAAAGTGTGTTTGGTGAAGCAGAATGAAAACATCAGCTCTTAAAGTAATTACAAGTTTATGGGCACTATCCATCCATTTTTTTTTAATAACTGCTGAGAAGAAAGCCTTTTTACACGTTTGAAAGACGTAAAGGTAGTAGATAGTGAAGTAGGTTTTACAACGTGTGAGCAAAGATCCAAGGAGTAGAGCTTGCTTGGGTGCACATTGTAGGATGCACCTGCACATGATTTGGCTCCTTTTAATGTTTGCATTTCATATGAATGGAGGACAATAAAGGAAAATTACAGACTTAACCTATTACACACCGTCGACAATTTTCCTTAACATTATTTCACATTGAAACTGTATTTAATTTAAATGAAAATGCAGTACAATGCAGCACAGTATTTGCAGCCAGATGGGAGCAAAGAATGATTGAAGGAAAGAGTGGAAAGCAGTGGTCTGGTATCTCCTTTTTAAAAAAAGCAGACATTTTTCTGTTTCCAGTATTGACTGCTCTGCACCAAAATACAACTCTACTGATTCCAACAAACTTTTATTTTATAGCAATCTTAAAGTGAATTACAGTCAGCTTATCCAATTCATTGGGTACCTAAGGGTGCTCTCTCTCTCAATTCATTAATACAAATAGTAAACAATCTGCCAGCCCTCCAACCAACAAAATAAGTGCAGATTTCAGAGAACAATTTTAACCTATTTCCCCAGTGCTTGGGGTCATGTGGGAAACAATGCAGGGAAATCGATAAAAAATCATTCATGTCAAATGAATATCCAGGGGCAGCTCTTGACCAATACCATTTCTTGTTCACAGTTTTTAAAGGCAGACAAGAGTGTAATTAAATTTGCTGCCCATGTCATTCATACTGCAGTACAGGTGCATTTTTTGCAATGATCTACCAGCATTTCTTCCAATAACTGCCAGTACCCTTTCTTCTCCGAGGACAAGATCCTCATCAGCTCCTATTGAGAACACCACCCCAGATAATTCACTTTGGTCAGTGTCAGCTGTTGACCATCGCCATAACATGAAAAAGCAGACCCAGGCTCTTGAATGACAGGAGGCACATTAGAATGTTCTGGCTTTAGACCAAAGCTACCCTCATCTTAAAACATTTTTGAACAGGACTAAATAATGCTTAGTGAGAGTAACACTGATCTTGTAACCATTTCAAAGCATAAGTACTTATAGATTTAACCACCATAGGCTCAATGCCTAACCAGCTGTCAAGACAAGATTGATGGAGTCAGAGGTCCCTGTGCAGAGAAAAGCTATACAAACTAACTTCTGTTTTGGAGAATATTCCTCGGAACATGCTGGTGGAAACAGTGTGAACCTAATGGCAGCTGCTACAGAGGTCCAAGAGCTAAATCATGAAAATATCACCACCAGTATTTTTACAGTGGTTTAGAGACAGGTTAACTGCTGGTAAATACTGTGGAAAAACAGGACAGAAAGCAGCAGGCTTGCTAGTGAAGCCAATATTCCATTGTATGTTAGTTGGGAGGATTCCTGATGATCCAAAGGAGCTGTGCCAAATCTAATTGTACCAAATTCCAAATTTAGTACCACTAGAGAAAACAGAGATGTTTTTGAACAGTTCCAAGATCTAGGAGTGCAGGTACATAGTTCCTTGAAAGTGGTGTCACAAGTAGATAGGGTGGTCAAGAAAGCTCTTAGCACATTGGTCTTCATCAGTCAGAGTACTGAGTTGAGTATTGAGTATAGAGTGGAGGTCATGTTATAGCTGTACAATACATTTGTGAGGCCACATTTGGAGTATTGTGTTCAGTTTTTGTCACCCTGTCATAAGAACGATATTGTTAAGCTGGAAAGGGTGCAGAAAATATTAACAAGGAATTTGCCAAGACTCAAGGGCCTGAGATATAGGGAGATGTTGAGCAGGCTAGGACTTTATTTCTTGGAATGCAAGAGGATGAGGGGTTATCATATAGAGGTGTACAGAGTTATTTACCCAGAGTAGGGGAAATTGAGAACATTGGTTTAAAGTAAGTTTTCATGAGGGGCAACTTTTTTTTTTACCCAAGGGGTGGTAGGTTTATTGAACGAGCAGTCGGAGAAGGTAGTTGAGGCAGATACTATTACAATGTTTAAGAAATATTTAGATAGGTACATGGATAGGATAGGTTTAGAGGGATATGGGCCAAACGCAGGTAGATGGAACTAGTGTAGAAAGTGCATGTTGGTCGGCTTGGGCAAGTTAGGCCGAAGGGCCTCTCTCCTGCTCTATGACTCTATATCTCTATTTCAATTAATGTAGGTGCCAGTGTTATTTAATGTAGCTAGATTGTAAACAATTGAATAGAACCCATGTATTGCAAAATGCAATTTTGAGTCTATTCATATTAATGGTCTATTGTTTTAGATTTCTTGTACATCCTGTTTCTTATTATTAATTTTACGGAAGTGTAATCATGATTCTATTGCTTCAGTTATTATGTAAACACATGCCTTAGTTAGATACAGAAAACATGCAAGGGAATTAATGCTGCATCAAAAATAAAAGACTAGTTCTATTAACTTGCTATTTGCAAAATAGAAAAATTAAACCAGAAAGGAATTAGGTTTCACCAAATCACACATTCTGTCTTTTAAATCTGGACTCAAAACATATTTCCCAGCACATGGTTATAAAATACATATGTACCCCCAAGTCTTTCCCAGAATGCTGAGAGAAGAACAGTCCTTCTCATAACCTTTGATAAATAAGCCATATGCATGCTTAAAGGGAATAGGAGTGATTGGCACAAATATTCTTGACCAACAGAAATTTGCATGGTACCATTATTATCCAGAACCTGACAGAACCATTAGCCATATAATCTCGAGATCCTGCCTGATAACATCTGATAAGACAGGCACCAATTAAACATTATGGCCCTTAAAAAAAAAACTCAGATAAACGAAACAATCTAGAATAAACCACAAAGGGAAAACAAGCAAAACTAAAGGTTAAGAAGTTAATCAATTTATCCACTCATGAGATGAAACCAGAACAGACATTGACAATGATTCCTGCAGCACTTTTGTTTTCAGTTCAGAGAAGGCTTTTCTACCACATACTTCTTTTTCGGCAGCCCTTCATCAGCACAATTAGAGAAAGCCATGACATTTTATGAGCATTTCTATGAATAGAAGTGGCAGCATACACATTATTTAACATTGTTACTTTGAAGGCACAATGGAATAGAACCCATTACAATGCACAAATTTTGCATGAAGTGCAAATGCGATTTTGAGTCTAGATTAAACAATATAAAATAGGTTCTGAAAACATTTGTTTGGACCAGGTCCAGATATTTGTTTAGATAGGTTCAAAAGAACAAAAAAAGAGACTTATTAATGTATTACAGAACAAACATTATGCAACAACAGAATACTAAGAATGTTTGTGCATATCCACATTTTACAACATTTTTGCCCTAAGATTTTGATGGATTAACACACTGCTCAATAATTCATATAACACTTCTGCTGATTATTACCAAAAGACAAGGGGTTGATTTAATCAGCTGACTCTATTCTCTTTACATTTAAATACTCAGTAATCTTTATCAGTCTGGTGTGCATGATGGATTTCTTCAGGACCTGGCATTGCCCTTGTGAAACTATTATTTATTTCTCATTATGAGCATTGTAAGGCAACAAAACATGGAGCAGCTGTACAACATTTGGCCCTTTGAGCTTCTCTGTCATTCATGGTCTTCTACGTCACCTTATTCCTATAACAGTTTCACATATAATAATTCACATGCACTCCTCTACTGCATCTGGTGATCCTGATGTGGCCTCCTGTACATCAGTGAGACTAAACATACTTGGTAACTGCTTTGCCAAACACTTGCGCTTGGTCTGCCACGGCCTGCTGGATCTCTTAGTTGTTAAGCATTTTAACACCCCTTCCCATTCTGACCTCACTAGAGGAACAGCACCTCAGGTAGCTTACAACCCAATGGTGTGAACATTGAATTATCTCATTTTAATGAACTAATCCACAACGGTGCCCCCTCCCCATGCCCCTTCTCCTCCAAGAACCCCCCTTTCTTCTACCCCTCAACCGTGGCAGACTATGAACCAATTTTTCCCCTCCACCCCCACGCCTGCAGTTTCCAATGGAAACACAATTCAAAACCTTTCTATCCCCATGTTTAATAATTCACACCTCTTTATCCTTTTCCAGCTCACATCTGACTCTTCATCCCTGACCTTTGTCCAACAATCTGCCTATCAACCCCGACCCCCACACCTGTGTTCACCTATTACCGACCATGCTCTGTCCTGCCCCTCCTCTCTTTGAGCTTTCTTTCCCGCCCCCAGTCTGAAGAAGGATTCCAAACCAAAATGTATCCATGTTCTTCAGGGATTCTGCCTAACTCGCTAAATTACTCAAGCATTTTGTGTTGTTCTTTCCCATCATTGATTATCCCCCTAACACCCCAAAATTCTCCATGCTTTCTCCCCATATCCCTTGATTCTGTTAGCCCTAAAAGCTGTAACTAACTCTCTCTTGAAACCATTCAGTGAATTGGCCTCAACTGCCTTCTGTGGCAGACAATTCCATAGATTCACAACTCTCTGAGTGAAAAAAAATGTATTTCTCTCAGTCCTAAAAGGCCTTAAACTGTGATCCCTGGTTCTGGACCTACCCAACATCCAGAACATTCTTCCTGCATCTAGTCTGTCCAATCCCTTAATAATTTGATATGTTTCTATAAGATTCCCTCTCACCCTTCTAAATTCCAGTGAATACAAACCCAGTTGGTCCATTCTTTCATCATATTTGAGTCCCGCCATCCCTGGAATAAACCTGGTGAACCTACGCTGCACTCCCTCAAAAGCAAGAATGTGCTTCCTCAAATTAGGAGATAAAACTGCACATAATACTCCAGGTAAGGTCTCACCATGGCCCTGTACAACTGCAGTAGGACCTCCTTGCTCCGACTCTCAAATCCTCTTGCTATGAGGGCCAACATGCCATTTGCTTTCTTCACTGCCTGTTGTACCTACATGCATACTTTCAGTGACTGATGTACAAGGACACCCATGTCTAGTTGCACCTCCCCTTTTCCTAATCTGACACCATTCAGATAATAATCTGCCTTCTTGTTCTTGCCACCAAAGTGGATAACCTCACTTTTATCCACATTATACTGCATCTGCCCACTCTCCCAACCTATCCAAATCACACTGCAGCCTCATAGCATCCTCCTCGCAGCTTACACTGCCACCCAGCATTGTGTCATCTGCAAACTTGGAGGTTTAAGATGAGAGCAGCAAAGGTTTAAAATGAGAGGGGCAAAGAGGCTTGATAGGTTTAAGATGAGACGGGCAAAGTTTCAAGGAGAACCGTGGGACAACTTTATATGGAGGATGGTGAGTGCCTGGAATGCACTACCAGGGTTGGCAGTTGTAGCAGATATAATAGTGACATTTATGAGACCACTGGATAGGCATATGGATATGCAGGAAATGGAGGGATATGGATTATGTGCAGGTAGATAAGAGATCAAATTTGTATCATGTTTGGCACAAACACTATGGGCCGAAAGGCCTATTCTTGTGTTGTACTGTTCTATGTTATTTTAATTGTTTGAAGAATGTTCATGATTAAAAATGGCTTTGCATATACCTAGTTAATAGCATTGCAAATAAATATTTAGTGCACTGATCATTACGCCTTTGATGAAAAAAAATGCTATGAATAAATTCAACTATTATTTATTATAAATCAATGGCTCATTATTGGACCAGTTGCTTAGAATACAGTCAGGGTAGGTACAGTGCCAATAATAACTCTTCTAGCAATGTTAAATTGACAGAACCTATTTTGTTAAATCAAATCTTTAAAAATCTATTATTTCAATAAACATTATTTAATTCTGTCCAGTTATATTGCACGCATTATCAAAACTATGGAGCCATGAAAATAAACAAATTCATATTCCTCTAAAGCTTTCATATCAATGATCTTGGCCAAATATCTTTTAAATATTGTAATAGTCATAATTAGACCCAGGATGTTTAGGCACTAAAAAACTCTGAAATAGGCAGGCCAAAGGCATAATAAAATTACAAAAAAGGCACGAAAAAGGCATTTATTGACAAAAAAGGCATGAAAAGCCATTTATTTCCACCGCCAAAATATGGTTAAAAATAATATAAAGGTATACTGCATTCAATGACCAAAGTTGCCTGGTTGCACATAGTTACTAGCATTTTTTTCAAATAATCTGGTGTTAAACTATGCCGTCTGTTAATTGTTAACTGTACCTAAGGACATTAACATAAGGTTTGCTCAATTTTATCAAAATTTATATACATCTAAAACTAACATTGAAGACAATAAAATTATAATTTTTTTAGATAAGTGTAACTTGCCAAAATTGGATATCTTAGAACAAGAGGAATTAGGAGCTCAGATTACAAGTGAAAAAATAAGAGAAACAATAAAACAACTGAAAAATGGGAAGACACCAGGGCCTGATGGTTTTAATAATGAATTCTATAAAAGATTTCAGGAGTTAATGGTCCCACGATTACTTAAATTATATAGTTATGCTTTTACCGAAAAGAAATTACCAGAAACTTTAGCAGAATCTAATTAGCACAATTACGTTTATACCAAAAAAAGATAAAGATCTAGAAGATCCGGGCTCATATAGAGTTATATCACTTTTAAATACAGATCAAAAAATTTTAGCAAAGATTTTAGCAAGAAGATTGAGCAAATATATTAATAAATTGATAAACCAGGACCAAACGGGGTTTATACCCAAAAGACAATCATTTAACAATTTGAGATGACTTTTTTAATATAATGTATTCACATAAAGGGGAAAAGGAAGACTTATCTGTTATATCTTTGGATGCAGAGAAAGCATTTGACCAGGTAGAGTGGCAGTATTTATACATAGTACTCCAAAAATTTAGTACGGGAGATAATTTTATTAGATGGGTAAAATTATTACATGATAATCTAACAGCAAGAATATTAACTAACAGGGGCAATGGATGCAGTGGGAAGGTGTGGAGCGGAGGAATATCAGCTGGAAAGAACTATAGGAAATGGAATCAAACAAGATCAGCTTCATCATCAGACCGACATATGACATGCTTCCATCACCAAAGAACCTCCACCAGTGGTACGGCGAGGATCCAATCTGTGCCATCTGCCCAACTCCAGCGACCCTCAAACACATCATGGTAGGCTGCAAGACCAGCCTCACGCAAGGAAGATACACGTGGTGGCATAATCAGGTACTAAAAAGCCTGGCAACAGCCCTTGAGAACAGGCGGTGTGCGACCAACTCCTTGCCTCCGAGAACAAGCAACCCCCCCCCCCCCCCCCCCAAGGGCAACAACCTTTGTCCAAGAAGGACAGAAAATGCCTAAACATTCCACCAGATCAGAAGAAGGAAACCTATGCAGGGCCCGTGACTGGAGGATGCTGGCAGACATCGGCTAACAACTAATCTTTCCACCTGAAATTGCTTTAACCAACCTCAGGCCAGACTTGGTGTTCTGGTCCCCTTCACAGAAGACTGCTTACATTATAGAGCTCACAGTTCCATGGGAGAACTCTGTTGAGGAGGCCGATGAGCGTAAGAAGCTGCGCTACGCAGAGCTTGCAGCAGAGGCAACGCAGCTTGGCTGGAACATCAAAGTCTACCCAGTTAAAGTGGGGTGCAGAGGATTTGTTGCGTCATCTACCATCAGACTGCTGAAGGAGCTTGGAATCCACGGTCAGGCTCTGCGGAAGACCATAAGATCACTCTCAGATGCGGCTGAAAGAAGCAGCCGTTGGATTTGGCTCAAGCGGAAAGACCCATGCTGGGCCCCAAGTACCTCATGGTGAATCTTTGGGACAGTTTGACATGGGACACGCGCTGAGGGCTGATCATCCTGCAGCGGGCCGCCCTTGTGGAGGGTGTATATTGTTAAAAGGCCGAAACACCCAGTGATGCAAGGGTACACTACTGATGATGTGTCCTGTGCCCAACTGTCCTGAAGGTTACCCAGGCCAAGATATACGTATACGTATCCCCCCCCCCCCCCCCCGATGTTGAGTGTCTACCATTCTCAACCATCAACGAATGTCGTGAAATGCTCCCCACCTACAAGGGACTTCTTAACATCTTGTCCTGTGTATTTGATTCTGTTGTCTCAAAAATTCCAATTATCACGGGGCAATGGGCAGGGATGTGTTTTATCACCCCTGCTATTTGCCCTTATGATAGAGCCACTGGCTGAAAG
Source organism: Raja brachyura (assembly GCA_963514005.1). Next base: position 46,707,315 of record OY740788.1, read on the forward strand.
GATAAGAACACATCCGAATATTCAGGGATACAATACTAAGGACTCTAATAACAAATTTTCATAATACGCGGATGATATACTTTTATATATTAGAAATTCAGAAACGAGTATCCCGAATTTATTAAATGTAATAGAGGAATTTGGCTCCTTTTCTGGATATAGAATAAATTGGAATAAAAGTGAAATTATGTCATTACAGCCCCATAAAGCGAATCATCTATTAAAATCTCCATTTCAAATTGCAACGGAAAAATTTAAGTATTTAGGTATTCCAGTTACCAGAAGATATAAATCATTATTTAACGCTAATTTTAGTCCTTTGTTAAATAAATTGAACCCTCCGATTAAATTTTGGAAAACGCTACCACTAATCATTAATTGGCAGAATAAATGCCATAAAAATGATAGTGCTACCACAAATAATATATTTATTTCAATCCATACCAATATATATATATACCATTTTTTTTTTAAACTAATATTACTAATTTTATATGGGACTACAAAGCACATAGAATTAAAATAAATCATTTGTGCACTGCCTAATTTTTTATATTATTATTGGGCAGTGCATATTAAGAATATTATTTATTGGTTGGATTGTCCTTCTCAACAGATGGAATGGATAAGAATGGAGAAAGAGGATTGTTTTCCTTACGATTTAGGACTGATCCTCTTCTCCCCGATAAAATTGAATAATATATTATATAAGAAGAATCCAGTCATACGCAATATAATTCGAATTTGGAAACAAATAAAATTAACTTTAAAATTAAGAAACTTATCATCATTAACACTAATAGTGAATAATCCGGTATTTAAACCATCTTTTATGGATAAAACATATAGACAATGGGAAAGATTGGGAATGTTGGGTGACATGTATGAAATGGGGAATTTATTATCATTTCAACAATTAAAATCAAAATGTAATCTGAATAATAACCAATACTTTAAATATTTACAGATATGTGACTTTATACAAAAATATATACCAAGATTACAGAATATAACGATAGACCCACTGGAAGAAGCAATGAATATTAAGGCGGACTCACAAAAATTAATATCATATCTCTATAACAGTATTCATAATAGATAACTGCCATCAACAGAGGCAATTAGAGAAGACTGGGAAAAAGATTTAATGATAAAAATTTGTAAAGAAACATGGGAGAGGTATTTGATATATATATAAATGTTCGATTAACACTAGACATAATTTAATTCAATTTAAAATATTACACAGATTATATTATTCAAAAGTTAGGTTGAATAAATTTTATTCAAATGTTTCTCCCATCTGTGATAAATGCCTTTCTCAAAATGCCAACTTCACACATTCTTTCGTTTCTTGCACAAAACTTCAAAGATTTTGGTGTGATATATTTGATATATTCACATGTTTAAGATAAAAATGGAACCTAGCATGGAAATGATTATCTTTGGAGTATTAGGAGATGGAAACAAATTAAATATATCCCAAATCTCATTTTTTAATTATGGTTTAATAATAACGAAAAAACTCATACTCAAATTCTGGAAAAAGGCTACTATACCAACACTCAAAATGTGGATTGGTAATATGTTGGAAACTGCCCATTTGGAAGAAATGAAACTCCTCCTAATAGGAAAAAAAGACCAATTCTTAATGAGTTGGTCTCCATTTATTGATCTTGTGGATTCATGGGGTGTAATAACATCGTAAAATTAAAAATTCTGGGTTTGAGTGTAAAATAATTAAGAACAAAAAATATATATATCGACTTGTGGCGTGCGAGAATCTCCTTTCTGCTTCACTTTCTCACTTATTTCTTTCTTTACACTACACTCACTAGACTATTCTTTACTCTTCGATACTTATTTCTCTCTCATTTCTTTCTAAAAAAAAGGAAGCTGTACAAAGAATGTTTTAATAATTCTGGGAACCTGTAAAAAGGTACCATTAAAATGTAATGTACTTCTAATAAATTTTTTTTTTTTTTAAACAAAAAAAAACTTGCCGTCTGTCATGCAGAATATGCTTCAGTTGTGAAAAACTTCTTTCTACCTCAGCTGAGGTCACTGGTGCATACCCGAAACAAGCTACAGACTCTATTCATGATGATATCTTGTGGCATTACAACTACTTTTGAGAACTTTAGCCATGTTTTCTGTTTCTTCAAGATCTTTGTGAGCTAAAATCACTCTCTCACATTTTCCTTGTATGTCTTTACCTACATCCCCAGGAACTTTACGAATATCGCAGTTACTTAGTTGAAAACCTGCAAGGTATTCACTAATGTTTTGCCACGTTTCTCAAGGGAAGTGATAGCTTGTGGGAAGCTTGCAAAATTGGAAGCAGTAAACACAAGATCGCGGTGGAGGGACTTTTTCGCATGATTTCACTGACTATCCTGACTGCAGCAGATTCTTCTTCTTCAAAACAGTTGATGATTTATTTTATCTTTTCAAAATTTGTAGCACAGTAGAGTACAGCAGAGAGCCATGTACCCCCACCTTGTCAAAACGGGCTGAGGTGGTAGCGGAATATCGGGTGCCATTTCCTTGAACAACTGCACACATGACGGAGCTTAGAGGAAGATTTTCTTGACATTGGAACTTAGACAATCGACATTTGGAAACAAGCTATGTATGTGCTTGGCAATTCTATGAAGTCCTTGAGCTAAGCATGTCAAATGTAACATTTTGGGGAATAAAACTTTAAGTCACAAACAGAAGAACATTCGTATGTTTTATACCTTCTGGCCAAAGTACAGCAACTGAAGATGTAAACCACTGAGCAATAGTTGAGCTGTTTGACTTCTCCAATACTTCTGATGTCAACAAATACTCCTTTGATGGTTGACCTGCCTCCTGTGTACTGATGACTACATTGGCAACATATCTCCCCACAGCATCGGTTGTCTAATTTATTGAGATCCATATTTTGTTGCATGCAACTTCATCTCTAATTTTCTGCGCAATAATGTTGAAGTTGCAGTCAACATAATTTTTCCGTAATGATGACTCGCTTGGTATATGTTCCTCTGTGTATTTCTCTAAAAAACCTCTGAGAGATTTGTTTTCCAATTTCCACAGTGGAATTGCAGCATTCATTTAATGGAATTCAATGAATGCCTTGCACAGATCACTCAAAACTCAGATTTGTGACTGGAGCCAGCAGTAAATGTAGTGAGGAGACAAGCTTGGGTATTTCGCCTGACTTCGGTGGTGGGAAAGATGCTGGAGTCAATTATTAAAGAGGTAATAATGGGGAATTTGGATAGCAGTAAAAGGATTAGTCTAAGTCAGCATAGATTTATGAAAGGAAAATCATGCTTGACTAATCTTCTGGAATTTTTTGAGGATGTGACAAGTAAAATGGATGAAGGGGGGCCATTGGATGTAGTGTATCTAGACTTTCAGAAAGCCTTTGATAAGATCCCGCACGGGGGACTGGTGACTAAAATTAGAGCAGCCTGCGGCCCGTCTGTTTTTTTCTTTTTTCTTTGTTCTTGTCCTGTTTTAGCTAGTTAATTTGAGTTATTACGTTGTGTATGTGTGGGGGGAGGGGGGGGGGGGGGATGGGAGAAACTTGTTTTGGTCTCTTCCTTCGGGGGGGGATGCGACTTTTCTTGTCGTGTCCCCCATCTCCGACTGCGCTGAGGCCTAATGGCGGAGCTGGCGGCCTCCAACTGCGACCGACCTCGAGGCTCCGGAGGCAGAGCCAGCCAGGACATACCAGCGCAAGGCTGGCCGACTTCAGGGCTGAGGCTGTGTCCCGGCGGCGGTGTCCCAACTCAAGGCTGAGGCTGTGTCCCAGCAGCGACAGCCCGACTGGGGGCTGAGGAGGTGTCCCGGCGGTGACGGCCCGACTCGGGGCTGAGGAGGTGTCCCGGCGGTGACGGCGGCCCGACCTCAGAGGTTCGGCCACTGGCCCAGTAGAGGACATCGTCGCGTGCTCGCAGGTCACAGGTTGGTGACCTGCTTTTCCGGAGCTCCCGCGGCAACAGCTTCGTCCGCTGGACTGGAGGGCGGCAACTTCGACCACCCCGGGCCACGGAGTTTGAACCGGCCCCTTCGCGGAGCACGGTTTGAGCCACGGGACTTACTTACCATTACCCGGTGGGGTCACAACATCAGAAGCCTGGATCGCCTCAGCGCAGAGGGAGAGCAAGGAGGGAAGAGACAAAGACTTAAGACTTTTACCTTCCATCACAGTGAGGAGGTACCTGGTGAACTCACTGTGGCGGATGTTAAATTTGTGTTTATTGTGTATTTTGTTATTTTATTAAATGTATGACTGCAAGGCAAAGAAATTTAGTTCAGACCAAAAGGTCTGAATGACAATAATGGATACTTTACTTTACTTTATTGGGGGTAGGGTGCTGATGTGGATAGAAAATTGGTTGATAGACAGGAAGCAAAGAATATAAGTGAACGGGTCCTTTTCAGAATGGCAGGCAGTGGCGATAGAAGTGCCTCAAGGCTCGGTGTTGGGTCCGCAACTGTTTACCGTATATATTAATGATTTGGAAGAGGGAATTAGGAGCAACACTGGCAAGTTTGCGGATGACACAAAGCTGGGAGGCAGTGTGAACTGTGAAGAGGATGTTAGGAGGTTGCAGGGTGACCTGGACAGGTTGAGTGAGTGGGCAGATGCGTGGCAGATGCAGTATAATATAGATAAATGTGACGTTATCCACTTTGGTGGCAAAAACAAGGGGGCAGATTATTATCTCAATGGGGTTAGGTTAGGTAAGGGGAAGGTACAGCGAGACCTGGGTGGCCTTGTACACCCGTCACTGAAAGCTGGCTTACAGGTACAGCAGGCAGTGAAGAAAGCTAATGGCATGTTGGCCTTCATTATAGGAGTAGGGAGGTTCTTCTGCAGTTGTATAGGACTCTGGTAAGACCACATCTGGAGTGTTGCGTACAGTTTTGGTCTCCTAATTTGAGGAAGGTCATCCTTGTGATTGAGGCAGTGCAACGTAGGTTCACAAGATTGATCCCTGGGATGGCGGGACTGTCATACGAGGAAAGATTGAAAAGACTAGGCTTGTATTCACTGGAGTTTAGAAGGATGAAGGGATATCTTATAGAAACGTATAAAATTATAAAAGGACTGGACAAGCTAGATGGGAAAAATGTTCCCAATGTTGGGTGAGTCCAGACCAGGGGCTACTGTCTTAGAATAAAGGGGAGGCCATTTGGGACTGAAGTGAGAAAAAACTATTTCACCCAGATAGTTGTGAATTTGTGGAATTCACTACCACAGAGGGCAATGCAGGCCAAATCACTGGATGGATTTAAGACAGAGTTAGATGGAGCTCTAGGGCTAGTGGAATCAAGGGATATGGGGAGAAGGCAGACACGGGTTATTGATTGGGAACGATCAGCCATGATCACAATGAATGGCGGTGCTGGCTCAAAGGTCTGAAGGGCCAAATGGCCTCCTCCTGCACCTATTTTTTATGTTTCTATGCTTGAATAGTCTACACTACAGCGGTATTAACATTGACTTCTGTAATTTTAGATAACCCTTATCTTCCTCCTCCTCCCCAGCTGTCTTTCTAGTCCGACTGTCTCCGCCTCTTCTTTTATTTTATTTTTCCCACACCTCCCCATATCAGTCGGAAAAAGGGTCTCGACCCGAAACGTCGCCTAGTCCTTCTCCCCATAGATGCTGCCTCACCCGCTGTTTCTCCAGGGGGTTAAAGATTCACGTGGTTCGCCCTGTTTCAACGAATGCAATCAACCTGGCGTGCACAATCAAATAAGATCAAATAGAACAAGTTGTCCTACAACTTTAGGCTGTGTACGCCATATGGAAGAAAAATAAGTTTCACCAGGATTTTTTGTCTATCTTCGATTTTACGAGCATCTGCAATTCTTTCTTAAAAAGATCTTGGAGAAGACTGAAACAGCGGGCAGCGGCACGAACGAATGAACGACCGACGGTGGCGCCCCCCGTGGTGGAAATTTTCTTGTAAGTTATACTATGTGAACACGTTAATAATAACATTAATATTAATATGTTAACATAGAGAACATCATTGAAATCATGGTACAACTAGCGAAAATAGCACGACCTTTTAGCAAAACGGCAAAAAAAGGCTGATTTAGGCACTCGATTGTGAAAAAGGCATTATCCTGGTGAAATCATCAAAGAAGGCATGAAAAGGCACTTATGGCAATCCTGGCTCTAGTCAAAATCAACAAATTCATCCTCAAACTGCCAGAATCGAGTTTAAAATGACTGGATCACTGTGTATTAATTTCTAAAAGAAAAACCCATTCCAGTGCACGATAAAATTCATGAGAGCTGGTTAGCTGCATGGGAGCAGAACTGTGCAGTGAGCACCAGAGGCTTTGGATATCAGCAGTACAGAATCGTGGAAATTAAATATAGATTTTAAATTGGTTAAAGTACATTTCTTTAGTTTACTTTGGAGAACATTAAATTCTTCATGGATCTGTTGAGTAAATCGACAGGGTGAAAGGGTTTTTTTCTGTGCATATTGCTGTGCTATTCAGATTATCGCATGTACAATGGCAAAGGATATTTCTGTACAACATAATTTAATAGAAGTAAATTTAACTAAATCAAGAGGGATAAATTCTGATTACAATTCAAATGTGTTCAGTATTTCATGACTGTGATTTGATTCATACACTAATAAATGCTGATCCCACAAACTGTATAAAATAATTAAGAATAGAAATTACATTTAATGCAGGCATGCACTCACCACTGAATATTACTGCCTATTCCCTTAGGTGCCACTATCCCTTTCAATGCCCTTTTATGCACGAACATTATGCTGAATCCTTACAAATCTTGGTCTGGCATCAACTATTGCATTAATTTCCAGTCACCGCATAATAAGAGGATGTGAAAGCATTAAAAAGGGCCCAGAAAAGATTTACGGGAATCTTGAGATCATGGAATGAGGCATCACAGTTGCAATGGTTGAATTGAGAGGCAGGGGCTTTTTACATTCTAAGCAGAGAACTGATTTTACTTCAGAGTCACGTGAGTGACTACGTGAAGAACTCCGATCGCCCGCAGTGCGTGTCATTACGACGCACGCATTTGCGAAGCATCGGACTGGCAGGCACGTCGCTCCTGCCAGCGGTAAGTTTAAACTCCAGGTAAGTTATATATTTACCTGTTTTTGATGTCCTGCAGGAACCTTTTTCCAGAGGTTCCTGCCAGATGCTTCGCGGGTGTCGACGAGGGAACCAGCTGCGAACTGTGGGAAAACCCCGGTCCTACCGCGGAAGCGGATAGCTGGAGAAATGTCGGGCTCGCAGAGTTCAGTCACTGACAAAACGGTCAGTAACTTCTGAACGCTGGGTTCACGGGGAGGGGAACATCAGCAGAAGTGCGGTTGTTAGACCGCAGTGGCCCAGATATTGGGCTGTAGCTGATCAGAAATGTCAGCCCGGGTGCCGTAGTGGGGGGGTTCCCCTTGGTAAGGCACACAGACGCTAGGGCTCCACGGGGAGGGGAAACCCAGCAGCAATGCGGTGTCCAGACCGTAGTGGTCCCTAGAATAGGGGGTAAACTGACCAATATGGTCAGTCCTGATGCCGGGCGGGTTCCCCTCCGGATAATGTAAAAAATTTAGGTGGGCCAGGATGGAGCCCTAATGGAGAGGAGGCTCCATCTAGATACACTCTAACTGTAGGAGTTGTGACAGTGCCGGGCATATGGGAGAGCCTGAGCCAGCAGCACCTTTGCATAGGGCTGCTTTATGAGATGCCGAATCTATAGCAATGTCAGGCATATGGGTGAGCCCGAGCCAGCAGCACCTATTCCACAGGGCTGCTTATGGGATGCCGAGTCATTGGCAGTGCCGGCCTATGGGAGAGGCCACGCTAGTAGCACCTTGTAGCAGGGGGGCTTAATGTAGGCAGCAACGTCTGTGGAAGGGCTGCATAATGTTTCCCTCATGGAAGAGGTGAGCTTCCCGGGGCAGTTTGTTCTGACACTGAATTCTACAACTAAGGGACCATTTACAAGTGGGTAAGATTTACACTTGGTTGAACAATACAAATGATTAAGACATTTTCGTCAATTTAGAGGTATCTAACCATGTAAAATAGGACAATGCTAGCATTCTAAGCAGGCTGGAATTGAGTCAGAATTGTGTTAAGGCAGGCGCAGTACTTTGGCCGGGGTTGCCTTCGAGATAGGTTCAGAAATATGGGCAGAATTGTCTTTCGAGACAGGTCAGAATTATGGCCAGAGTTGTTTTAGACAAATTAGATTTAGCAGACAGGCTCATTATTATGGTCAGGTTTGTCTTACAAGACAGGCTCGGGAATCGGGCCAGAGTTGCCGTTCAAGGCAGACGCGAAGGATGACAGGCGTGGCCTGTTCATTATGAAATCTGGCTGATTAACAACTGGATTCATCGGGTGTGCCCATTTACAGTTATCATTGGAGATATTTGAAGGAGGTATTGCTGTGATGAGGCAATATAATAGTATGATGGCAATAAAGCAATCAAAGAGGACTAGTCAGAGTTCCAAAACATTTGTTATGTCTGGATGATAATTTTTAACATTGTATTTTGATAAAATCCACTGTTTCAGTCTCAAAACACGTTTGAGAAATTAGGCTCCTCTATTCAATTAAAATTAAGTTATCAAATAGACTTGTTGGAGGTGTTGCAGAGTAGCATACCCCAAGACATGAAAGCCGATGGGTTAGTATTAATCTGACCATGGCAGCGTCAGCCAATTGGAGAGGCCGCGCCAGCAGCACCTTGTAGTAGGGCTGTTTAATGTCTTCCTCATGGAGGAGAGCATGCTGAGTCTGATGGTATAGCCATGGAAGATACCCAAAGGGGTGAAGGGCATGTGTCAGAGATCATTACTGCCAGCAAGGTTTGCTATCCCAACACATATGCAGTGAACACCGCTATCAGAGGGACATTAGAGCCAGCCGCCGAATCTGTTCTTCAGGTAAGACCTATTCAACAGGCAAATCCTGGAGGATGAAGGTAAGCCATTCACTGAAGCTGGTAGCTGCATGAAAGCTGGCCAGAGGTTCCACACACTCTATCAGCTCATTGAGATTTACATTGAGCTATCAATTGGCTTATGACTCCACCCTAGGCAACAGATTGGAGTCAATAGAAGCTTGTAACAGCCTTGGTGTTATAAAGCAGCAGTCTATTAATTAAGACTAATTGGCAATATAATAGATGTGGTTCAGTTGTGCAAGTGGAGGAATTGAAATCATGCTAAATGGAGAACTCTAAAGTGCCATATAGGTCATGGTTAACACATTTTGCTATTATCAGCTGAAGCTGCCAAAGTCACAATGTTGGATAGACATTATTCAGCATTGTTCCAGTAGTTTAATCAGTAAATATCTCATTATATTGCAAAATGATGCTAATGAAGAATGGGAAATTGCGAATATCATCTCTAGTTTGGAGGTGGAGGAGTTTTGCATGAGTTACCAATTCTTCATTTATTGGTATCAAATATCTATAGACCCTACGGGCATTTTGTGGGTTAAGAATAATTGAGCGAATATGCATATCTGCATGCTCAACTTCATGTTGACACATTATGATGGTGGCGTATGTTAGTCACGTCGGTGCAATCAAGTAAAGAATCCTGTTATGGTTACATAATCTCGTTTGCCACTGGAGTAACATCAAGTATAGGTCAATGACAACACAGAATGGGTGTTGAATCACACCGTATTTATGAAATTCTAGTTCAATGGAACACCGAATATAGATATGTTTGGTTTCATGCTTATTCTCAGGTTGCAAAATATGTGGCATAAGAATGATGAAAGATAAATTCTCGCTACAAGGAGAAGGAAGGTCTTTTATGTCTTCCTCCATTTTGCTTCATTAGTCGGGGCTTCAAATAAAGTCATTAAAAGCCCGTTTAGGTTTCCTATTGTGTGATTGGCCTATGCAACTTTGATTCCCGGTTGTCGGGAATAGTAATACAACCTTGTATGGTTATTTTGAACGTAATTTTGCTGGTTCAGCCTGTGGCTTGAGAAATCAGCCGTTGCATGTTAAAATCAAATTATGTTCTGCAGATTCAATAGACTGCTCTACGGCTTGGGTTGTTACATCAGTCCTTGTATGTGTCCAGAGTGCTGGGATAGCACCAAAAAGCAGGACTTTTCTTTTCCAGGATGTTACATTGAAAACAGTACAGATTACTGATGTTTTGGAGTTCATTTTAAATGATCTTTGTCTATAATTGGGTTGTATGGCCATTCTCATTGTATTGGCTGCAGCAAACAAGACCCGCTCTGTCGGGTTCACCCTGGATATCAAGTTTGTAAGCATATCTTTAACACAATGTCTCCTAGGACAAGTACAATGCAGTATGGGATATTAACATTGTGTGAACACTATTTTCACCAGGGGGGTCCAGCTACATCCTTAGTTTCGCCGGATCTCATAAGGTGGTTATCTTCCTGGCGCTGGTTTAGTGCAACAGGTTTAGTCGCTACATAGTTGTGACGGAACAGGACGGTTACGTCTGTAAATAATAATATATAATATTTATGCTTATAATTCACTTAAGCAGAGCAGAAGGGGTGTCAGATCTCAAAATAGTTAAAGGCATACCCAGGGACCTTTGGTAAAGTGAGGACACACATATATAACAGTACGTTAAGGGTTACACAAAAAGCTGGAGAAACTCAGCGGGTGCAGCAGCATCTAAGGAGCGAAGGAGATAGGCGACGTTTCGGGTCAAGACCGTTCTTCCGACAGTACGTTAAGGTCACCGAGAGTCTTCAAGACTCTGAACTAGTTATGTTGTTAGTCACAAAAACTTATAAGAACGTATCTGTTCAGGTAACTTCCAGAGGATAAAATGGACTTTGATTTACATAGGAGTAGATACTGATTCTAGATCTCACTCCATCAGGGCTACTATAACATCAGCAGCAAGGTCTTATGTTCCGTTGGACCACGTCCTAAAACTTGCAGCATGGTCAAGCGAATGAATTTTCAAACATTTATAATAACCCATTACTAGACCAGGGGTATTTGTCAACTCTATTTTCATTTTGATTATAGTTTCCATCCGAGTGAGAGGTGGGACTATTATTGTTATTTCATTTAATAACATCAGCATGTGTAAATCTATGTCATGACTGTATGTATTAGGAATATTTTTTCCCTCATTTGTCAATGAAGCAGTTGTGGCTGTGTAGACTCGTTTCTCATGGCATAAAAATACAGAGCTTTGAAATCTTCACGTAGTCACTCGCGTAACTCCGAAGTAAAGTTTAAACGAGAACTTACCAGTTTGAAGTTTGATCTTTATTTTATGAGGAGTTACGGTGAGGGACTACGTGCCCTCTGCTCCCAGCCCTCATAAAGATCATCTGGTAGTTATAGTCTTCTCTATTCTTACCATGTTACTTAAATAATTGTTATCGGTGATTTCACACCGCTGCTTTGAAGATTGACGCGCACTGCGGGCGATCGGGGTTCTTCACGTAGTCCCTCACCGTAACTCCTCATAAAATATAGATCAAACTTCAAACTGGTAAGTTCTCGTTTAATCTTACTATTTTAGTGTATAAAATGATGAGAGGCCTGGACAGTTGCAGCTGTAAGAAGCCATTCCCTTTGATGGAGGGTTTGAGGAATAAAGGTCACAAATATAAAGGGGAGGCAAACTGAGAGTGTCTGAAAATAAACTTTTTTTTAAATACAGCCTATATTTGAAATTTATACACAGCTTACAGATGTGGTAGAGGCAGGTTCCAGTGTGGCAATCACAGGGGAATTGCATAATATCATCGAGGGGAAAAAAACCCAAGAAGACCAGAGAATGGAACACCCTACACAGACTTAATGGGCCAAATTGCCTCCTTCTATACTTTAGCTATATATAATTCAACCCACCAGCACAGTAAGAACATAGAACCTTAATGATCATTCCCTTAATAAGATTAACATTGAAATACAAAGAGTGAATCAATTAACTTTATTATTATTATCACTCTATATATTGCGTACTACTTTTGCATTACTCCAGCACTACCCAGGATTGAACACTGGAAAGTTGATATTTATAGTTCGGTCCTCAATTAAAAGCATTATCAATGATAATTATGCTATATTTTCATGATCCATGCTGTTACCATTTGGATGGTGAAATGGCAATGATGCAATTTTAGTCCTGTTTTAAATTTTTTAAAGTTTTTTGTAAGACTTGATAGTTGCATTGAAAACTATACTAATCTAAGATTGCTCCTTCACCACATCCTTACCCCAACAGATGTTGCTTGAATCTCTTGGATTTTATTTTTTGCTCCAGATTTCAACATCTGCAGTCTCGTGTCTCTATTTCAATGGGAAGTTAATATATATTTGTAGATGTGGAGCTTGAAAAGAGTCAAAGCTTCCATTACAGCACATAAAATGTGGGTTCTTGAGCTCCAGTATTCAGCTGCAGTGTCTGATACTCCACAAGTATGTGAATGGGTGTGTCCTGCACCCCAAAATAATGGAATCCTTGCTTGATGTCAAGTCTCATAATGCCAGAGGACCAAATCAGTGCCAGAATCTTTCAATGAAGATTTTCTGAGACGCAAATTACTTTGTTGCCAATACCAACTGTACCTACAACCAAGGTATCCACATGAGAAGACGCAAACAAAAATAATTCGCTCCACAAAGTTACCCCTTAATCCTCCATACCACTGCCCAGGCTGCTGATAATCCATGCCCGTGTCCTATCATGTGTAGTTCCTGTCTCTATGCTATACCTCACGTGTCAGTACAAACATAGTGCGACAGTTCTGAACAGAGTGTTATCCTTGTCCTGCCCAGGCTGCAGTTTTAGGTGTCAGAAATGAAACACGGTCAAATGCAAGATTGGGTGCCAGGATAGATGGATGGGTGGGGGGGTTGGGGGGGGGGGGGGGGGGGGGGGTAGGGGGGAGTGAAAAAGTGGGATAAGAGTAAGGCAAGATGCAAGTAGGAAGATGAGGAATGAAAATCCATCATCTTTGACCTCACTTCCTCCCATGGCTTCTGCAAATTTCCCAATGATCAAACCACTTCCTTCACGGGATTTAGGCCTTGCAGATGGACTTCTATTCCTTCAGATATCTTCCACGCCTCTGTTTTTGTACCAACTAGTCCTGATGGTGGTAAAGAAGTGTTTCAATGAGTGTTGTGCAATCTGTCCGGATGCTGATGTTCTTGGTTCACTGGCTGGCACTGTGCATAAGCTACAAGATATGGATGATTACACATGTGCAAGGACATGGTATTGTGATGGATGGATGCTTGGGTGTGAGTCCTAATTCATAGTTTAGTGTTGAGTGGTGAATTAAAGAACTACTGGCGCAATTGGAAGAATGTGGTATTTGAAAATGGATTTAATGATATTAATCACTTACTCGAGGTCACTGAACATCTTGTAACATTCCAACCAAGAGCCACACTCCAGGCATTATCCTTCACTGCTCCCTGATGTTCCTACCCGCTGTGTCTCGATTGCTTCAGGACTTCTACAGGCACAGAACACATCCTCGTTTCCACTTGGCTTTAAAAAGCAGTCTAACCTTTGTTGGGACTTGCCTATGGAGCCCAGCTGATACATTCAATATCAATGCAATATGCGGTGCAATCAATACAAGCTGGATTCCGAATAGCAGAGATTCACCAGAGATTCTTCGCTGAGTTACTCCAGCATTTTGTGTCTATTTCAGAGGAGCAGGTAGCTTTTGACCTGCATTCCTTGAATATACAAATTCTGCAGACACAGGTTAATCTGTTTGCAATGCCTACTGTTTGTGGGAACTTGGAAATAGAAGATTACAGTTTACATCAAATGTTCAAATGAGGGTCAAAATCATGTTTTGTAAACGCTGCATTCCTTGCACATACAAGGGCAAATTTAGAATGTCAGGTAATTTCAAAAGATGGATTTTACAAAGAATCAGTTGACAAATATTCCAATCGAAAAAGACACATTGGCACATGAACACAGGGCAAAGTATCAGCATATGACCCTGCAGGAATATGCTGTCAGAACAGGTCAGTGCAAATCTATAGACTCACATCAGCTTAATGTGAGTGAAATGCAGTGTGATCTGGGAAAACATCTGAGCATGCAAGGCTGCAAATTAAAAAAATAAGACACTATATCAAAACTAATCAACTGGATCATTATAAACCACGCTTTCAGGAACTTCAATATAATATTCAATCATTAAAAGAAAATTCTATGTTTCCAGTACTGATGCTTCTGATTTGCAAATGGCAATTTTCACTTGTTTCCACATCACAATGCATGACATAAAATATTAAGACAAGGACTTGTGCATGAATCTACAATTCCCTGGACCCACTGGAGAAAAATAAATGTTGTCAGCGAGAGAAAATAAAACTTTAAAAAGCTGTGCCTTACCGAACCAACCAGCGGTGCAGTCCAACATCAAACTCCCTGAAGAGGGAAAAGCAAGAATTCAGATAAATTTACAGTACAGCAAACTTCAAGAATCACTCTGGAGATATTTTACTATATTATTGAAGCTTCTGTAGTTCTCTTAAATTTTTAAGAATGGAAATATCGCACCAGAACGACAGTGGTGATACAGGCCTCTAACAGGAATGACTTGCTTATCCATGTGGATGTCCTGGAGTGTAACACAGACTGAAGCCCGTATGGCAAAAAAACTCCGCTATAATGTTAGAAAAAAATCTAGAAATATAATTGACCCCACACTGCCCTTTCCCCCGTACCTTCACCGTGAATATACAGCTCCATTATTGCAGAGACCAGCAAACGGATACCTTGCAGAGGCAGAATTGGAAGCTATGTAGGAGATACATCAGGAAGGTTGGGCAAGGGTTAGAGGCAGACTTGGGGGCTGATAGGGGTAGGGCAGGGAGATGGGAGAGACAGAGTGAAGGGATAGGTGGGTTAAATGGTTGAATGGGGAGAACAGCAGAGTAGAGGGTTTGGGAAAAAACAGAACAGGTGGGTAGAGATGATGTAGAGCAAGAGGGGGTAGTAAAAAGGTGGGTGGGGCAGGATAGGGAAGTAGGCGTCAGAGAAAAATGCAGACCAGCAGAGTTGTAGAGGCAAATGCATTTAAATTAAATGAATTATTTCCCATTAATAGCATGGAGTAGGAATAATCACATTTGAATGAAAGCATACATGTGAACATGTGCACTCTCTTCTTTGGCATTCAGAGGATTCCACTTACACAGCTTCCTCTGACATTAGTTGCCAGAAAGAAAAACACTTTGAAGCAGCAAAACACTGCTAGTCTTCTGTTTACACAGAAGGCTGCCGACCACTTAACTGGAGAGCATTGCCTCTGAAATACACCTCAAATTTCATCAGAGGAAGGCACAGCCACAATTGCATAATGAACAAGCAATCAGGATATAATTTTTATAAGGGATGCTGATCAAAGGAAATGCAGCTGTGTTGAGCTATTGCAGTTCACTTGCGCTGGATGAGTCAGGCAACTGACCATTGACTAGCATGGGGCGGTTCGGAAACCAGTGTAACAACAGGAGATTAGTCTTGCTTTGCTGATGGAATTAACAATGCTTTCTGACAAATCAATTAAAAAAAGATTTATGGGATTAAATGGAATGAAACCAATTTAAATTGACCAATGCATAAATTGTCCTTTTAAAAGAAAAGCCGTTATACCCATCAATGAATTACTGTATGTTGAATTACTACTCATGAGCAAGGAAACATTCATTTTTACGATCAAAATCCTCTCTTAGGAAAACACTCAAATTCTATTGATTTCAAAAGAACATGCAGTTCCACATCCAAAGTTTTGAAAGAGATTAGTTATGGTTAGATCAATTATTACTTGCTCTCATTATTATCTTCCAACATGGTTCTTGTAGATTGGAGAAGTAGTGCAATCCTTTTTTAAAAAAGAAGAAAGAATAGTGAATGACCAATCTATTAGTCTTACATCTGTGTTTGGGGAAAATGCTGCAATCATTAATAAAGTGAATGATATCACTACTTCTTAGTACAGTGATTAAGAAATTACATTTGAGTGATTTATCAGAGTTCTTTGAGGATGCATCTAGTTGAGTTGGTTACTTTAATTTAGTTTTAGTTTAGAGATATAGCATGGAAACAGGCCCTTCAGCCCACAGTGACCATGCTGACCATTGATCACCCATTCACACAAGTTCTATGTTATCTCATTTACACATTTACTCCTTACACACGAGGTGCAATATGACAGACGCCAATTAAGCTACAAACCTGCATGTCTTGGGATGAGAGAGGAAACCGGAGCACCCGGAGGAAACCCAGGCAGTCACAGGAAGAACATGCAAACTCCACACAGCCAGAACCCGAGGTCAGGGTCAACCCCAGGTCTCTGATGCTGTGAGACATCTACAAGCTGTGCCACTGTGCCCCCATTGAGTAAATGAGAGGAAATCTTGTAAGCCTGATGTATTTGGATTCACAATAGGCTTTCAATAAGATTCCAGTAGGAATAGAGTCATAGAATCACACAGCATGGAAACAGGCCCTATGTACTGACCAAGATGCTCATCAATACTAGTCCATTTGGATTGCTTTTGGCCCATATCCCTCTCAAGTTATCCATGTACCTGTCCAAATATATTTTAAATGTTGTTATAGTACCTGCCATCAACACTGCTTCCAGCAGCTCAGTGCATGTACGTAGCACCCTCTGTGTGAAAATATTGCTCCTCAGGTCGCTATTTTAAACCTATGTTATCTTGTTCTTTCTTCCTCAATATTGGGAAAAAGAATATGGATTCACTCTATCTATGACCCTCATAATTTCAGATCACCGCTCAGCCTCCTATGCTCCAAAAAAAGGTTTCAGGCTTCCCCACCTCTCTCTTAACTTAGTCCTTCAAGTCCTGGCAACTTCCTCATAAATTATTTTTGCACTCTTTCCATCTTAATGGCAACCTTTCTAAAGCAGATGAAGAAAACTGAGCATAATAATCCCAATGTTCCCTCACTCATGCCTTGTACAACTGCAACATAATGTCCTGACTTTTGTTTACTGATGAAGGCCTGTGTGCCATGAGCTTTTTTCATCATCTTATTCACCTGTGACACCATTTCCAAGGAACTATGTCCTTGAGTTTGTATTATGTATTGGGTGAACAAAATTAGAATACATATAATTAGGGGAAATGCACTGGCAAAGACCATGACTTATTAAAAGATAGAAAAGACAAAGACGAGGATTCGTTGTCCAATGCTTTAAATTGGAAAAGCAGATGACAATTTAGAGTCGAGTTCAGTGGTCTGCTGAAAATGGATTAATTTCTTAACCATCACCTCTCTAATATCATAAATCACATTCATGCAATGAATTCATTTGGGAGGCTGCTGCTACAACACAAAGATCCACACCAATACTACAAATTCTGCATTATTTGTCATGTGAGATGCATTCAGGCTGTGGCTTTTCACCACACAAAGGACAACACACGTTTCAAACATTACTGAGCAGACTATGCAAAGAAAAACGCAGTTTGTGACTATTGTCCACATCCTAATCATCTTAAGATGTTCATCATTCTATTGTAATGATGAAATAGGAGGTTTAAATCAAACCAGAAAGGAAATAAACGTAGTCTGAGCATATGGATTCAAAGTTTCATCAAAAGGTAGGCAATTATTTGCTTTATTTTTAGATTGTAGCAAATATCTCAACACCAACACTTGTCAAAAGAACCCACAGACTGATAAAAGGATCTATCACAATAAAGTCAAACCAACTACAAACTCATCTTGCAAGTAGAGAAAATGATATTGGCAGTTCATTTCTTACCATTTTAAAAGCAATAAGGAATCTGAAGGGAGGTTACTTACAACAATAGGCTAATATTTTATCAGTCTGGTATGTTATTGGGGTCAGAACACAATGTAAGAACATGGCTGTGTTCTATATTGCTCCAAGAACAACTAATCAATATAATTGACATGTAGATGAAAAGCATATTCAATCCAAGCACAGAAAATAAATTATTTTACATTCGCTCAGATTTCTCCATACACTGTATTCAGATAAACCTTCCATTTTCGCTACCAATCCTCAGGATTGAGGATAACTACTTTCCACTTTAGCATAGTGGTTCAGGAGACTCATGACAAAATGGAAACTATAGCCTCTTCATAGATGGGAGAGGTGCCTGGTGGAGTAGGCAGGTGGACAGTATTTTAAATAGGGCATCAGTGCTCAGGATGTTGGCATGGAATAGGGCACTAAAATTCATTCCTTTATGCTTTCAATGAATGTACAGGATTTTTTAAGACAGTGTTGTTGCTATCCTTTCACTGGAGGAACCCAGGTTTCATAAACATACAGTGAGCAGGGATGACCACTGCCCAATAGGCCATGAGTCTTAAGCCACGTGTAAGGTCATTATCTTCAAATATCATATTCATCAAAAGAAAGGTTGTGCTGGAACTTTGAAGCAATGGTGAATGTCATCATCCATGTCCTCTAAATTAGATCCTGACCACAGGTACCATCTGTATGAAGTTTGCTCATTCTCCCTATGACCGTGTAGGTTTCCTCCAGGTGCTCGAGTCTCCTCCCACGTCACGAAAGACATGCATCTGTAGACGAAGGCCTGTGGACTTCGGGAACCACAGTCTCCAGCAGGAAGCGGCCGATTCGGAACTCCAAGCCGCTGAGAGTGTTCTTCCGCCACCGGAGTTCCATCATCTGGCTAGAGGGCCTGAAACAATGGGCCACCATTGCGACGACTGCAGAGGCCTCAATAGGCCCCGACCACGAGTGAACAAGAGGAAGAGGACTGTACTTTGTTGCCTTCCCTCACAGTGGGAAACTGATTCCGCTGTGGGGGGGATGTTTTTATGTTTTTATGTTTAATGTTAAATTCTATAGTGTTGTGTTTATCTTATTTGTGTGCTGCATGGTAACTCAAATTTCACTGCACCAATTGGTGTATGTTACAATAAATGTCGTTTGTCCTTGTCCTTTGTCCTGTAGTCTGGTGTTTCACTATTGTCTTGAGGATATTTTCATATACTTCAGTGAATGAGTCAACAGTGGCTAGGAGTTCAGCCTTCAAATTTGTGGAGGATGCTGCACAGACCTTTCCAATAGATGGAGTCAAGGTCTTTAATGAGTCTGGAAAGGACCATTAATGCTATTTTGACCTCGTCCCTGCATTTTTCTTGGAGTCGTTGCACAGCGAAATTTTGTGAATCCACACTGCAATTTTTCTACTTGGTTCATCAAAGTAAACGACCTCACATTATTTTGCACCACATTTTACCTGTCACATTCTTACCCACTCAGTCAACTGTTCATATTCCTTTGAAACCTTTTCACAGCCTCGTCCATATTCACTCTCTCATCTTGTCAAGTGTCATCAGCAAATTTGCAAATATGACATTTAGCCCGCTCAGCCAAATCATTGTTACAGATCGTGAATAACTGAAGCATAAGCACTGATCACTGCTATACCCAATAGCCACTGCCTGCCGGTCTGAAAGGGATTTACTTTGCCCCATTCCGTTTTCTTTTTGATAATCATTTCTCAATCCATGTCAACATATTACACCAAATTTCACGTGCTGAAACCTTATTGACAATCTTTCTGTGCAAGAACTTATCGAAAGTTCTCTGAAAGGCCCAATGCATCACAATCTCGAGTACTCTCGTTCTTCCAGTCACATTCTCAAACAACTCCAGCAGATTAGTTTGACATGGATCTTTCTTTCATAAATCTAGGTTCACTCTGCTCAATCCTCTCACATTTCAAGGCATTTCTTTTAATTACAGCCTGATTCACAGAATACAATGCTTTCCCTACATATTGGGCTAACAAGTCAGCTGTAATCTCTTGCCCTTCTTTCTTAAATAGGGTGTCACATTCACTCTCCTTCGATTCATAGGAACAAAACCAAAAAAAGCATACAAATTAGCCAGAAAAAGGAGCCTACCAGAGGACTGGGAGAAATTCAGAATCCCGCAGAGGAGACAAAGTGCTTAATTAGGAAAGGGAAAATAGATTATGAAAGAAAACTGGCAGGGAACATAAAAACAGACTGCAAATGTTTTTATAGATATGTGAAGAGAAAAAGGTTAGTTAAAACAAATGTAGGTCCGTTGCAGTCAGAAACTGGTGAATTGATCATGGGGAACAAGGACATGGCAGACCAATTGAATAACTACTTTGGTTCTATCTTCACTAAGGAAGACATAAATAATCTGCCAGAAATAGCAGGGGACCGGGGGTCAAATGAGATGGAGGAACTGAGTGTAATCCAGGTTAGCCGGGAAGTGGTGTTAGCTAAATTGAATGGATTAAAGGCCAATAAATTCCCAGGGAGAGATAGGCTGCATTCCAGAGTACTTAAGGAAGTATCCCCAGAAATAGTGGATGCATTAGTGATAAATTTTCAAAACTCTTTAGATTCTGGAGTAGTTCCTGAGGATTGGAGGGTAGCTAATGTAACACCACTTTTTAAAAAGGGAGGGAGAGAGAAAATGGGGAATTACAGACCAGTTAGTCTCACATCAGTAGTGGGGAAAATGCTAGAGTCAGTTATTAAAGATTGTATAGCAGCACATTTGGAAAGTGGTGAAATCATTGGACAAAGTCAGCATGGATTTATGAAAGGTAAATCATGTCTGACGAATCTTATAGAATTTTTTGAGGATGTAACTAGTAGAGTGGATAAGGGAGAACCTGTGGATGTGTTATATCTGGATGTTCAGAAGGCTTTCGACAAGGTCCCACATAAGAGATTAGTATACAAACTTAAAGCACACGGTATTGGGGGTTCAGTATTGATGTGGATAGAGAACTGGCTGGCAGACAAAAAGCAAAGAGTAGGAGTAAACGGGTCATTTTCAGAATGGCAGGCAGTGACTAGTGGGGTATCGCAAGGCTCAGTGCTGGGACCCCAGCTAGTTACAGTATATATTAATGACCTGGATGAGGAAATTGAATGCAACATCTCCAGGTTTGCGGATGACACGAAGCTGGGGGGCAGTGTTAGCTGTGACGAGGATGCTAGGAGGCTGCAAGGTGACTTGGATAGGTTGGGTGAGTGGGCAAATGCATGGCAGATGTAGTATAATGTGGATAAATGTGAGGTTATCCACTTTGGTGGCAAAAACAGGAGGGTAGACTATTATCTAAATGGTGGCCAATTAGGAAAAGGGGAGATGCACCGAGACCTGGGAGTCATGGTACACAGTCATTGAAAGTAGGCATGCAGGTGCAACAGGCTGTGAAGAAAGCGAATGGTATGTTGGCATTCATAGCAAAAGGATTTGAGTACAAGAGCAGGGAGGTTCTACTGCAGTTGTACAGGGTCTTGGTGAGGCCACACCAGGAGTATTGCGTACAGTTTTGGTCTCCTAATCTGAGGAAAGACATTCTTGCCATAGAAGGAGTACAGAGAAGGTTCACCAGACTGATTCCTGGGATTCCATATGAAGAAAGACTGGAAAGACTCGGCTTGTACTCGCTGGAATTTAAAAGATTGAAGCGGGATCGTATAGAGACTTACAAAATTCTTAAAGGGTTGGACAGGCTAGATGCAGGAAGATTGGGAAAGGGGGAAGTCTTTTAGGACCGAGATGAGAAAATCATTTTTCACACAGAGAGTGGTGAGTCTGTGGAATTCTCTGCCACAGAAGGTAGTTGAGACCAGTTCATTGGCTACATTTAAGAGGGAGTTAGATGTGGCCCTTGTGGCTAGCGGGATCAGGGTGTATGGAGAGAAGGCAAGTACAGGATACTGAGTTGGATGATCAGCCATGATCATATTAAATGGCGGTGCAGGCTCAAAGGGCCGAATGGCCTACTCCTGCACCTATTTTCTATGATTCTATGAAAACATGACAAATAAAAGACTTCAAGGCAACAACCGCAAAGGCATCTGTTCATTTATCTCATCACTGGAGCAAGAGACTGCAGAGATATCTGTATCACTTGAAACATGATAGGTACCATTGATTGCTGATCTGCCCACTACCTAAGCTGCACAATTACCTCCAATATCCAGGCCCAAAACATCAGCATCAAGAGATGAAACAATTCCAAGCCTATGCACTTTATGTAACTATTAAAAAAATGAAGCAATTATGTTGCTGTTTTGGAATGGATTGCTGCAGAGGGGAATACTATGAAATGTCTCAATATGGTAATAAATGTATGTAATCTGGAATAAGGGAAATATAAATTTGAAGAACACATCGTCTGTAATATTCATCAGCCTAAGAAAACAGCGATTTTTGCATACAGTTAGGGGTCATGTTGTTACTCAAAACCAATCACCTTTTCATCCATTTATATCAATCCATCACAGAAACTAAGCTCCAATTTACTCCAAATTTACAGGTTTGCAGTGCACAATATGGTTTGGTAAACAGTCATTACAATTAGGAGTGATGCAAGCTTATTGTCTGGTCTAACCTCAACTGGCTTCATCATCCTAGTGATATCTGGGGATGAATTCTAGGCTTAATGAGATTTCTATTTACCATTGCTTTCTCATGCCCATCAAAAGATAAATTGCATATCTGGATGTTAGGAGGGAGGCCAACATGTCCTCAGTTATCTAATTTGTTAATATATTCAGTAATCAAATAGCCATCTGAAACTGAATAAGCCAGATGATGAAAAATCACCTGAAAGAGACTTTAGGGGCTACAGTTTTAAGTCGGGGAGGGTGAAAGGATGAATGCAGGCCATACTCTATCAATGAGGCTACCAACAGGGAAAGGCAAGTGCACGACAGTGTTTTACTTATTCTGCATTAATATTTTTACTTGTTTTAATGTTTTTTTTTAATCATTTAAATCCATTTGAATAGTTTTTAAAAGTTTCCAAACGATTCCTAGGAATCTGGAAAAAGAAATGGAAACCAGTTTAGCTGATCCCAGTATCTTTATGATAAATAGACAATAGGTGCAGGAGTAGGCCATTCCGCCCTTCAAGCCAGCACCGCCATTCAATATGATCATGGCTGATCATCCACAATTAGTACCCCTTTCCTGCCTTCTCACCATACCCCCTGACTCCGCTATATTTAAAAGCTCTAACTCTCTCTTGAAAGCATCCAAAGAATTGGCCTCCACTGCCTTCTGAGGCAGAGAATTCCACAGATTCACAAGTCTCTGGGTGAAATGGTTTTTCCTCATCTCCGTTCTAAATGGCCTACCCCTAATTCTTAAACTGTGGTCCCTGGTTCTGGATTCCCCCAACATCGGGAACATGTTTCCTGCCTCTAGCGTGTCCAATCCCTTAATAATACATAAAATTCCCGTGATGGCGGGACTATCATAAGTTGATAGAATGGAGCGGCTGGGCTTGTATACTCTGGAATTTAGAAGGATGAGAGGGGATCTTATTGAAACATATGTTTCAATAAGATCCCTGCTCATCCTTCCAAATTTCAGAGTTTACAAGTCCAGCCGCTCCATTCTATCAACATATGATAGTCCCGCCATCACGGGAATTAACCTCATGAGCCAGCGCTGCACTCCCTCAATAGCAAGAATGTCCTTCCTCAAATTTGAAGACCAAAACTGCACACAATACTCCAGGTGTGGTCTCACTAGGGCCCTGTACAACTGCAGAAGGACCTCTTTGCTCCTATACTCAACTCCTCTTGTTATGAACGCCAACATGCCATTTCTTCACTGCCTGCCGTACCTGCATGCTTACTTTCAGTGACTGATGAACAAGGAACTCAGATCTCATTGTACGTCCCCTTTTCCCAAAAAATAATAATCTGCCTGCCTGTTTTTGTCACTAAAGTAGATAACCTCACATTTATTAATATTAAACTGCATCTGCCATGCATCTGCCCACTCACCCAACCTGTCCAAGTCACCCTGCATCCTCATAGCATCTTCCTCATAGTTCACACTGCCATCCAGCTTTGTGCCATCTGCAAATTTGTTAATGTTACTTTTAATCCCCATCATCTAAATCATTAATGTATATTGTAAATAGCTGCAGTCCCAGCACTGAGCCTTGCGGTACCCCACTAGTCACTGCCTGCCATTCTGAAAGGGACCCGTTAATCCCTACTCTGTGTTTCCTGTCTGCCAACCAATTTTCTATCCATGTCAGTACCCTACCCCCAATACCATGTGCTCTAATTTTGCCCACTAATCTCCTATGTAGGACCTTATCAAATGCTTTCTGAAAGTCCAGGTACACTACATCCACTGGCTCTCCCTTGTCCATTTTCCTAGTTACATCCTCAAACAATTCCAGAAGATTAGTCAAGCATGATTTTCCTTTCCTAAATCCATGCTGACTCGGACCGATCCTGTTACTGCTATCCAAATGTGCTGCTATTTCATCTTTTATAATTGACTCCAGCATCTTCCTAACCACCGATGTCAGGCTAACTGGTCTATAATTCCCTGTTTTCTCTCTCCCACCTTTCTTAAAAAGTAGGATAACATTAGCTACCATCCAATCAACAGGAACTGATCCTGAATGTATAGAACATTGGAAAATGATCACCAATACGTCCACGATTTCTAGAGACGCTTCCTTAAGTACCCTGGGATGCAGACCACTAGGCCCTGGAGATTTATCAACCTTCAGTCCCATCAGTCTACCCAACACCATTTCCTGCCTAATGTGAATTTCCCTCAGTTCTTCCGTCACCCTAGGTCCTCTAGCCACTAGTACATCTGGGAGATTGGATCTGTCTTCACTAAGGAAGACACAAACAAAGTACCTGTTCACCTCATCTGCCATTTCCTTGTTCCTGGGTTAGAGTGAAAGGAAAAATAATATCAGGCCAATTTCAAATTTTGTAGTGTTTGCTAAATATAATTACCTGGTGATGCCTGACAAAAAGGCACTGTATTTGTTTCTGGTTGAACAAACCAAATTGAGTGTATGATTCCCGAGTTCTTAATCTTTGTCACAAGACAATATTTGCCAAGTCTGAGAGCTGGCTGCCTATCCCCTGTGTATGGCAGTCTAAGTCATTAAACAATAAACACAAAATAAAGTCAACAAGAAAAGGAAGGAATTTCATGGCACATGCTAGACTACTCCTCCACCCACGTAAATTGAATACGTTACTAACGGCTCTTTTAACCTTCTTCACAACAGCCTCACATTTGAAATATAAACTCTAATGTAAAAGATCTCCAGCCGAAACAGTAATGGGCCTGTCCCACTTAGGCAACTCTTTAAGGGCGTGTCCCACTTAGGCGACTTTTTAGGCGAGTGCAGGAGACTCTGCGCCCACCACATGATCGCCACATTGTCGCCACATGGTCGCCACATGGTCGCCACATGGTTGCTGGTGGTCTCTGGTGAGTCACCTTCATGGTCGCGAGGAGTTCCCGCATTCTGGAAACTAGTCGCGGCCTCAGTAAGGACGCCACAAATTTTTCAACATGTTGAAAAAATTTCTGCAACCATAAATTGGTCGCCATGGAGAAAATCGATACTTTTGTAGTCGTAGGTGCAGTTGTAGTGGGGTCGCCATGTAGTTATAGGTAGTCGAGCTAGTCGTAGGTAGTTTTAGTTAATTGCCTCTGGGAGCCAATGACATTTTCCCCCCAATTGTCATTGGCTCATTGGGGGAAAAAAACATAAACATGAGTTTTCAGAACCAAGGAGAACCGACCGGTAATGTTCAATGCCCGTCAAACTTCACAGTTGTGTATCTCTGGCTTATTAAAAGTTGTCTGGCTTCTTAAAAGTTCCTCCTCTCCTTCTCCCCCTCTCACCTCCTCTTTTAAAGGACTTACCGTACATTGTGCTAGGCGTCTTAAACGTCCTGTTCATCGCGGTGTGTGTCTGTATCACCTTGGCTTTGCACCGTGTGAATTTAAGACAGCGCTCCCCCGCTTTCCCTGGCCCCCGCCTTTGCGATGTGTGTGTGTGTATTCCACTCTGACACTCGCCGTTCCAGTTCCCAGTTTTTCAGTGAGTGCCGTGAACTTGACAGTCGCCGGCAGTCTGCTGAAAAATCGCCCAAGTGGGACAGGCCCTTTAGGCGACTGCCAGGGACTAGTTTTAATGGAATTCACCTGACAACCCACGACAGCACCTACGACAATTGAATTCTGCAACTAAATAATTAATTTTACAGCAAAACATTATTATAAATATATTTCAAAGATCTCAATTAATTACAGCCTCCAAATAAAGATGGGCATTGACACCAACCTTGCCAGCAACACACATATCCTTTGACGGCATAGAGAGAGATTTTAATTTCAAATCATGGGTAAACCTCAATCAATGTAAATTCCACTGGAGCTTCCACATTCTGTGAGCACCAATGCTCTAATCCCTCTATTCACTCTCTACAATAATCACCCCATTCTAATACTTACATGTTGCTATTATGTTAATTATTTAGGCACAGAGGGGAGTAGGAATGCTATTCAATGTTATACTTATTTTCTATCAAAACTACAAGATCATATCATTGCTTGTCTAATATCTTCTTGCCCTTATGGCTCTCGGTTCAAAACTTTTGATTAATTTCCTTTCCTTGGATTTTTTAAATTTCAAGCTTATTTTCAAATTCTTCCATGATTTCATCCATCCCAACTTCTAGAATCTGCTCCAACTCTGTGAAATGTATTGGCATCGGCACTCACTCAATTCTTCCTTCTTCAAAACCCCATCATTTAATTGCTTCACCATCACTAATCATGCCTTCTGCTGCCAAACCACTAAATTATGGAATCCCTACCCAATGTCTGGCTCCTTAACTTTTTCTTAATTTTCACTCCTTAAATCCTCTTTACCTATTGTTTTTAGGAATTTCCTTAATATTTCCTTATCTCGCTCAATGTCAATGTTTATGCCATCTGGAACACTAGACTAATCTTCAGATACATCTAATGACATTCCACAGTACTTTCCATTTAGCAAGATGCAGCCAAATGTTACAGGCAATAAAGTGAATGAGACAACTGTCTGTTTGAGAATAACAACTTTATGGGCCTGTCCCACATAGGCGACTTTGGGCGACTGCCAGGGACTAGTTTTAATAGAATTCACCTACGAAACAAGGCGACAACCTACGACAGCAAAAATTGTCGTCACTGTCGCCGAAAATATTTCAACATGTTGCCTGGAGTCGCCCTAAAAAAATCGCCTAAAGGCCCTGTCCCACTTTCCCGAATTACTCACAAACTCTCCCGAGTTTACCCCTGGACTCAGGGTCAGGAACTCGGAGAATTACAGCAATGGCCATTTGTAAGTACTCGGGGCTATTTTTTAAACTCGTGAACATTTTTCAACGTTGATAAAACGTCCCGACTTACTTGATGCCCCGAGTTCCTACGGCTGGCATTACGAGCTGCTACGAAACATCTACAGATTCCTACGAGCGCGCTACCGACATTCTCCGAGTTCGAATCAAGGGGAAAACTCGGGAAAGTTTGTGAGTTACTCGGGAAAGTGGGGCAGGGCCTTTTGGGACAGGCCCATTAAGCACCATATCTGAGGAAAGATGTGCTGACTCTGGAGAGGGTCCAGAGGAGGTTTACAAGAATGATCCCAGGAATAAGTGGGTTAAATTATGATGAGTGTTTTACGGCACTGAGCCTGTACTCACTGGCGTTTAGAAGAATGAGGGGGTCCTCATTGAAATGTGCCAACTAATGAAAGGCTTGTATAGAGTGGATGTGAAGAGGATGTTTCCACTAGTAGGAGAGTCTAGGACTAGAGGTCATAGCCTCAAAATTAAAGAACGTTCCTTTAGGAAGGAGATGAGGAGGAATTTCTGTAGTCAGAGGGCAGTGAATCTTTGGAATTCTTTGCCACAGAAGGCTGTGGAGGCCAAGTCAATGGGTATTTTTAAGGCAGAGATAGATAGATTCTCAATTTGTATGTGTGTCAGGGGTTATGGGGAGAAAGCAGGAGAATGGGGTTAGGAGGGAGAGATAGATCAGCCATGATTGAATGGCAGAGTATACTTGATGGGCAGAATGGCCTAATTCTGCTCCTCTAACATGATCTTATGACCATATAACACTTTATTTACAACCTTCATTTCAACAAAACAAAACTACAACTTACCTCCACGTCCCTGTAAAACTGTACAAGCTGCTGGTGCACCTTGGCAATCTTGGTGGTTCAACACCATCCAAACACATGATAATCGATGGAATTCCATAGAGCAGCAAATACTTCAGATAGAAGAACAGTGTGTGAGCAAACCCGAGGCCACCTTGCAAAGAAAATGAAGAGAAATTATTTGTATTTTCACTGTTCATTTCCTCAAATCCGAATAAGACAATTGCAATATTATTTTTATATAGCACCTCTTAGAAGCAAAATATCTCAGGGCATTTCAGTGGAACCTGTCAAACAATATGTGGCCAAAGAGCACAGAAGAATGAATGGAATTTGATGTCAATGCAGAGATTGAAAGAGCAGAGTTTTGGATAACTTCAGGTTAACCAAACTAAACCTATGGATTTGATAATGGAATCTCCTTGTGATGCGAATTAAATTATCAATTATTTTACATGGATTAATACCGACCTTTTAAACATGGTGCAAGCAAAACCTTAAGAGACACATAAAGAATAACTTATTTATCAAAAACCAAGTATAATAATCAGGCAAACAGTGGTAGAACAATTACTATATAATTCCCTGACTTATAGACCTCAGCAACACCAAAATCTGAGCAATTTTAACTCTGGAGCTCTTCATAGAGTCATAGAGTGCAGAAACAGGCCCTTTGGCCCAATTTACCCATTCCGGCCAACATGTCCCATCTACACTAGTCCTACCTGCCTGTGTTTCGGCCATATCCCTCTAAACCTATCCTATCCATGTACCTGTCTAACTGCTTATTAAACGTTGCAATAGTCCCTGCCTCAACTTCCTCCTCCGACAGCTTATTAAACGTTGCAATAGTCCCTGCCTCAACTTCCTCCTCCCACAGCCCATTTCATACACCTGCCACCCTTTTCATGAAAAAGTTACGCCTCAGATTGCTATAAAATATTTCCCCCTTCACCTTAAACCTATGCCCTCTGGTTTTCAACTCCCCCACTCTGGGCAAGAGATTCTGTGCATTTACCCAATCTATTCCTCTCATGATTATGTACACCTCTATAATATCACCCCTCATCCTCCTACACTCCAGGGAATAAAGACCCAGCCTGCTCAACCTCTCTCTATAGCTCAGACTCTTGAGTCCTGGCAACATCCTTGTAAATCTTCTCTGTACCCTTTCCAACTTAATAACATCTTTCATACAACATTGTGCCCAGAACTGAACTCAATACTCTTAATGCGGCCTCACCAACGTCTTATATAACTGCTACACGACCTTCCAACTATACTCTTTACTCTGACTGATGAAGGCCAATGTGCCAAAAGCCTTTTTGACTACCCATCTACCCCTGACGGCACTTCCAAGGAACTATGTACGATAGTGAAGGTTATGGAGGCTGCATCATTGTATTCTGTATTATAATTGTATTTTGTTTTATAATCTTATATTTTTACAATTTAATTTATTATTTTACATTCTATTATTTGTAGTGCTTCATATTGCATTAATTGCAAGGTTTACTGAATTTCAATAACGTTTAAAATACTAAGAAATGTCTGCAACTCAAGACTAGTTTTATCTTCAAACCTTCTCTAAATACTGAGAATATCCCACATCTTCGCTAATCAGCTTGCAATTAAAACTGCACTCAGTGCTTACAGTTAGCACCTGTTGAAGACAGTACTTTTCTGTTTGCATATTTAGGAAACATAAAAATGAAAATCTTTGTTTTCTCTTGCCAACAATGACTAACATGATACTCCTGGAAACATATCAAGTTGCTGATTATGGCCACAAACAAAGTATTGTATCTTAATGAGAAACAAAGTGCTGTAGTAACGCAGCGAGTCAGAGAGCTTCTCTGGAGAACTTCTCCGACATTTCAGATGGGGCCACTTCAGTCTGACGAAGGCTCCGACCCAAAACGTCACCTATCCATGTTCTCCACAGGTGCTGCCGGACCTGCGGAGTTGCTCCAGCAGTTTGTGTCTTTTTTTTTAAATATATTTTTATTAGAGGCCATACATATTACAAATAATATGATAATTTTTTCAGATATACATATTACATCTTTCCAAAATTATATAAATATTACCAAGCCATATATATAGGCCTCAAAAATTTTTTTAATAGGATGAAAAAGAGAAAAAGAAAAAAGAATAAATAAAGAATAGTGAATAATTTAAAGAGTGTGATTATACTTGATTAGAAGAAAATAAGAATAGAAGAAGAAAAAAAGAAAAAAAAAGAAAAAACATATAACTAATAAACAATTATTATACTTAAGGAAAAAAAACAGTATGCATTTTATCAATGAATGGAACAATTTCTAATTATAATATATGGAGACAAGTATATAAATCTCAGATTAAACATTTTTGTTTGATCTTACCACCGGGTACTTATTGAGTTTTAATGCTGAGCCCAGCTACCCCTTCATATAATCAGTGAATGGAGACCATATTTGTTCAAAAAGCTCATGTTTATCCATTAGGGTAAACCTAATTCTTTCCAATTGCAACGTCTCCAACATTTCCACTGTCCACATTTTAATTGTAGGGGATAATGGTCCCTTCCAAAATTTTAATATTAATTTTTTTCCAATTATTAAACAATAATCCAGAAAATTTCTTTGATTTGCTGTTAATGTTTGGTTTGAATCTGAAACACCAAATATTATTAATTTTGTGTCAGGAATTAATGTAATCTTTAAAACTATGGAAATAATTTTGAAAATCTCAGTCCAATAACTATTAAGTTTTGTACATATTACAAAACTATGAGTTAAATCAGCTTCTATGTGCTGACATTTATCACACAGTGGTGATATATTAGGAAAAATTCTATTTAATTTCTTTTTTGAGTAATGTAATCTATGTAATACTTTGAATTGTATCAAAGTATGTCTGGCATTTAACGAACAGCGATGAATTCGTTGTAAGCTTTCTTCCCAAAAATCTTCTGATATCGGTAAACCAGTTTCATTTTCCCATTTTTGTCGAAATAATTCAGTTGTTGGTATTTCCCTGTCCAAAAGAATGTTATATATATATGCTATTAATTTTTCTGTGTTTGGATGCTTATTAAGTACTTCATCCAGTAAACCTGGATCTCTATTTCTGTAATCTTGCGTATTTAATTTGACATAATCTCTAATTTGTAAATATCTAAATAATTTATTTGCTTGCAATCCATAAATCTCTTTCAAAACTCCTGAAATGAGAGAAATTTCCCATTCCTGTAAAGATGTTCTATCCTTATTATTCCTAAATTTTTCCAATGTCTCAACCGCACATCCAATGTCGAGGGCTTAAACAGAGGATTATTCATAATTGGTAAGCAAAGCGGCATAGTTTCTAAATGTAGAGTCTTAATGATTTGTTTCCAAATACGATTATTATTTAAAATTATAGGATTTTCCTTATATGTTTTTTTTGTACCACCACCGGGGCAAGGAATATTGTACTTGTATCGAATGGTAAACAATCTTCCTTTTCTATTCTTAACCAAACCGGGTCCTGTTCCATATGTACCAACCAATAATTAAAGTTCTTAATCTGAACTGCCCAAAAATAATATATAAAAATTAGGTAGGGCTAGGTCACCATTTATCTTAGGTTTACATAAGTGTGTTTTACTTATTCTGTGATTTTTATAATCCCAAATAAAGCTGTTAACGATGGAATCAATTTTTTTTTAAAAATTTTTAGGAAGATATAACGGGATGGCTTGAAATAAATATAGTAATTGTGGCAAGAAAATCATTTTAATGGCATTTATTCTACCAATCATTGATATCGGTAATGTTTTCCAATATAAAATATAATTTTTTAATTTATTTAGTAATTGGGGGAAATTTGATTTAAATAAAGAATTATAAGATTTTGATTATAAGATTATAAGATTTATAAGTTTGTGTCTTTTTTTAAAACCAACTTCTGCAGTTCCTTGTTCCAATATCTTAATGAGGTTAGCCTGAGATATGTGCATATGTATAGATTTAACCAGGCTACAGCAAAATGTATTGAAATGTCTGGAGCAAAAAAATGTATAAACAGCTAATATTTTTAATGTAAAATTAATGTAAAAATATTTACCCAGCACATATCAGCTTTCCAAATACTGGAACTCTCCAAGGATTAAAGCTGCATAGCTCATTCTTAACATGCTTGCTCAGTGTTTATTTGGAAGAAAATCTGCTCTCAGATCATGTGTCAGACTAGACTTGGTTCAGGATTCATGACGTAATGGATTTCAATGAGTTTAGCAGCTGTAGGTGATAGAGAAAGGCCCTTTTGTTTAATTTTTTTGTGGTTGGCTTAATACGAAGAACATAGATCAGTGCAGCAAAAGAACAGGCCCTTTGGCCCACAAGGTCTGTGCTGAACACAGAGCTGCCAACTTTCACGCAACGAGCGTGAGAATCATGCATTTCACCACATTCTCATGCTCTCACGCTGACCACAGAATTTCTCACGCTCTATTGTGAGAAATTCTGTGATCAACGAGAATTTCAAAACTAATATCAACTGCATATTAGTGTTGGAGAGTGTTGGAGAGCCCGGGCAGGGGGAGGGATGGAGCGGTGGGGATAGATGCGGATGGGGAGCGGGGAGTGTTTGCGGGGCTGGCGAGTCGCTCACTGCTGCTCCGGCCATGGAGCAGCCTCAGTGCAAGAGTCCCGGGCGTTCATCAGAAGCGTTGCACCGCTGCCGTAAGAGTCTATGTGCCGAATTTGCCCTGGTGACCGGCATGGACCAGGCTGTGAGGACATCCTGGAGGACAACCAGTGGCTGCTGGAAGTAGGTACCAAGCACTGGGTAGAAGCGGTGGAAGATAGTGGCCTTCAGATGGGAGTGGTTGGAGAAAGCATCCTGCTTGCCTGCTAGATTTTTTCTTACTGTAACCGCAGGAAAAATGTTCCCGATGTTGGGGGAGTTCAGAACCAGGGGTCACACAGTTTAAGAATAAAGGGTAGGCCATTTAGGACTGAGATGAGGACAAACTTTCTTCACCCAGAAAGTTGTGAATCTGTGGAATTCTCTGCAACAGAAGGCAGTGGAGGCCAATTCACTGGATGTTTTCAAGGGAGAGTTACATTTAGCTCTTGGGGCTAGCGAAATCAAGGGATATGGGGAAAAAACAGGAAAGAGGTACTGATTTTAGATGAACAGCCATGATCATATTGAATGGCAGTGTGGGCTTGAAGGGCCAAATGGCCTATTCCTGCACCTATTTTCTATGTTTCTATGCTTGAGTATATGGCAATAAAATTCGACCACTTGATTTTGAAGCATTCATGCATGGTGGAGGCATAATGTAGTCATAGTGATAAAGTGTGAAAACAGGCCCTTCGGCCCAACTTTCCCACACCCACCAACATGTCCCAGCTACACTACCTGCTTTTGGTTCATATCCCTCCAAACCTGTCCTATCCACGTATCAGTCTAAAGTTTCTTAAATGTGGGGATAGTTCCTGCCTCAACTACCTCCTCTGGCAGCTTGTTCCACACACCCACCACCCTTTGTGAGGAAAAAGTTACCCCTTAAAAATACTTCAAACAAAAAACATTGAAATCATACTTTTACAATGCACTAAAACATGGATTTTAATATATCAAATTTCAAAAGGTCCCTACCATGAGAGGAGGGGGCACACCCCTCCCACACCCTCCCCCCACACCCTCCGCCAACTCGGTCACTCCACTCCCTCACCAGGTACCCCCCATGCCAGTGATCAGTGATCGCTCAGCACCCCCACTTTCAAAAACACTCCGTGGCCCCTGGTTCAAACGGAGAGCACGCCAGATGTGAGTGGGGAATTGAGGCCAGTTGTCCGTGATGTCTGGATCCCAATGCTCAGCGTTCGTGCTTTGGAGTTGGCTAATGTTATTGATTTGTAATTAGTTGATAAAACCGTAATTTATTAATCCGGAATATCCAGGGGGATGTTAAAATGACATGCAAGGTGTCAGGCTGTCTGTCACAACATACATCCCCGATAACCCATTATTTCCTTCAGTTAAATATTGGGAAGGTAGCACGATTGTCATTTTCCACTCAACTATAATGTTTGTTTACCTCACTGACTATTTCTAACCACCCCCCCCCCCCCCCCCCACCACCACCAAATTCCTTTGACAGGTTGAATAGAAATATCCCCAATCTCATTGTTTTATTAATTGAACACGCAGATGAACATCCTCAAGGAGTGTAATCAGATGGAAACTGATTCAGATTCGATGTTTAAGAGCTTGTTCAAAGAAGGGGCATATTTTAAAGGAGTGACAGAAATACTTGCAGGGGAATGTGTGAGGAGGTTATTATTTGTCTTTAATTTTAGCTTGAACAGGACATCTGAAGATTGTGCTGATACTGACTCCAACCAACCACGTAATGAATATCATCCATTTCGGAGGTTTTATTTTTCTGATAAAATATTTTCACAGAAAATATTATGTACTCTCAAGATCACATGAAATAGAATATTATTGCTTAAATATATAGTTATTGGACTTTGAATTTCGGAAAAGTCCCAGCTGAGAGGAAGACAGCAAATTACTGAAAGTATTGAGGGTTTAAATGACTTCAGGACAGTTGAATGAAGGAAATGAAGGAAATGGTAACAGAATACTTATACAGCTGAGTGAGTATATTTTTATAGATGAGAAATTGTGTTCAACGAATTGATGACTTCTTTGACAAAGTAACTAGCATTTTTGATAACAAGGAAGCCAATGGATGTAACAAATTTTGTTATACAAAATTTGGTCTGTAAAGTGACCCATAAAAGATTACCGGATTAGATAATCTGTTATGTTCAAGTCCACCTGTGGTCTTGAACATAATAGGTTACGTCCAGGCGGTCAGATATGGGGCTTTATGTGTGGGCCAGATATATTGTCAGTGCAGAGGGGCTAGAAGCAAGGCCAAGTGTGCATCCAGAGTCAAGGTCTGGAATAGTACTAGGTGTGCAGTCAAAGCTGGGATAATAGGAGTGTTCAGCAATGTGAACCTAAGCAGGTAAGCAGCTATGATCAGGGTAGAATAGGGGGGCAGGTGTAAGGCTGGACTCGGGGTCAAGAATGAGAGAAGGTATGCAACTGAAGTCAGGGTCAGGAGTAGTACCAGGTGTGCAGTGAGACCCAGGTTGGTCAACATGGGCCAACTGCTTGATTATAATCTGATTTCCATACAGGAATACACTAAGATCATTCATGTGCTTCACCTGTTGATCAGAGCCTGGCTCTACTGTGGAATGTAATGAAGAATGTAATTTAGCCTAACCTTATTCATAGCTAATCCAATTTAAAGCATAAATATTGCCTTCAAGTGTAAGTTAAAAGACTTGCTACAATATGCATCAGATTGCACAAATTCAAGCTGAAAAATGCAAAAGGTCCATACCAATGGGAGGGGGGACACCCACCTCCAACACCCTCTTCCACCCCCACCCCCCACCCTCGGTCGCTGCGCTCCCTCGGGCTTGGTCTCTCGCAATTTCTCACTCCCAACTCTCATCCAATGTTGGCAGCCCTGTGAACATGATGCAAAGATCATCACTTATATACCTGCACATTATCCATATCTCCATATCCCTCCATTCAATAGACAAGAGACAAAACGTGCAGAAGTAGACCATTTGGCCCTTCGAGCCAGCACCGCCATTCAATGTGATCATAGCTGATCATCCATAATCAGTACCCCGTTCCTGCTTCTCCCCATATCCCCTGAGCCCACTATCTTTAAGAATCCTATCTAGCTCTCTCTTGAAAGTATCCAGAGAACCAGCCTCCATCGCCCTCTGAGGCAGAGAATTCCACTGACTCACAATTCTCTGTGTGAAAAAGTGTTTCCTCATCTCTGTTCTCAATGGCTTACCCCTTATTCTTAAACTGTGGCCCCTGGTTTTGGACTCCCCCAACATTGGGAATATGTCTCCTGCCTGTAACGTGCCCAAACCCTTATATGTTTCAATAAGATCCCCTCTCATCCTTCTAAATTCCAGAGTATACAAGCCCAGCTGTTCCATTCTCTCAGCATCCGACAGTCCCGCCATCCCGGGAATTAACCTTGTAAACCTATGCTGCACTCCCTCAATAGCAAGAATGTCCTTCCTCAAATGTCCTTGCAGAATGTCCTTGAGGATGTCCTTCCTCAATTTCCCAGGATATCCATTTGCCTATCCAAATGTATTTTATATGCATCTAACGTATCTGCTTCAACCACCATTCTAGAGTATTCCAGTCCATTCCAGGCACACACTATCCTCTGTGTAAACTTTTCCATATCTGATTATTCCATCTTGGGAAATAGATTCGGTCCATCTACCCTATTTCTCTGCCTCTCATAATTTTATATACTTCTATCAGACTCACCGCAAACTCCGGCTTTCTGGAAAAAACAATCAAAGTCTGTCCAACCTTTCCCTGCAGCCAATACCCCATAATCCAGCCATCATTCCGGTAAGCCTCCTCAACACCCTTTCCAAAGTCTCCACATCGTTCCAATAATGGGGGATCAGATCTGCACACAATATTGCAAATTAATGATTTAAATAATTTAAAAGATTCTTGCAA
Organism: Raja brachyura; assembly: GCA_963514005.1. Next base: position 46,743,947 of record OY740788.1, read on the forward strand.
AATTGTTGTTGATTATTTCTGTGGATTGTAGTAGGTACCGCACTGGAAACCATTGGTCCCATTGAACATATGCTAGATTTGTGCAAGAGGAATCCAGCTGATCCGACTGCCCCACTATTCCTGACAACTCTGTAATTATTTTTTCGTATAAACACTTGTCCAGTTTTTCTTTCTTGGTCATCGTGATTGAATCTGCCTCCAATACAATCCATGGCAGTACATTCTAGCTTCAACAAGTCGCAGCATGTCACATTTGGTTCATCTGCTAGTCAAGTGCCCACCTCACTAGTTCACCGTGCTTCCAATATTTTGAAGCAAAAACAATTCAAATTATCATTTCATAAATTCATAAGTTACAGCAGCAGAATCAGGCAAGTCGGCCCATCAAGTCTCCTCCACTATTCAATCGTTGCTGATTTAACTTTCCCTCTCAATCACATTCTTGTGCCTTCTCCACATAACCCCTGACACCCTTACTAATCAAGAATCTGTCAATCTTCTCCTTAAAAATATCGATTGACGTGGCCTCCACAGCCTTCCGTAGCAATGAATTCCACAGATTCACTCCCCACTGACGAAATAAATTCCTCCTGTTTAAGAAAGAACTGCAGATGCTGAAAAATCGAAGGTAGACAAAAAGGTCTGAAGAAGGGTCTCGACCCAAAACGTCGCCATTTCCTTTCACTCCATAGTTGCTGCCTCACCCGCTGAGTCTCTCCTTTCTAAAGGTATTTCCTTTTATTCTGAGGCGATGGCCTCTGGTCCTAGACTCTCACACTAGTGGAAACTTCCTCTCCACATCCACTTTATCCAGGCCTTTCACTATTTGGTAAGTTTCAATGAGGTCCCCCCTCATCCTTCCAAACTCCAGCGAGTACAGGCCCAGTATTATTTTTAATAGTCTACATGATCCCAGATATCAGCTTTGGCAGCCGGCAAAGCTGACTCTGATTTTGTTATACATCAGAGACAGGAAGGATTTTTCCATTGCATGATTAGAGGCCTTGTATTGCTCAGGGCTTCTAAGGTGTTCAGCAACAAAGCAGGTAATCCGCATCCAGGTGAGGAACGTTCAGCCAATGTGTGATCACCAGTAATAATTGCTGGTTGAACACGCTAGTACCATTTGGGCTAACGTGTAGCTTGTACAGGCACATTTACTGAATGATATTACTGAAACTGACATACCAAACACTACCTATTACATGGTTCAGAGCATATTGGTACTCCCCTAAGTTCTACCCTACAAAGCATTGATGTTATAGTACTCAAAGCCCAAACAAAAAAAGAAAAATCTGAAGTTACCAGTTTGCCCAAGACAGTTAGCTACCAAGAGCACATTAGATCATTGTCGCCTTTCCAATGACGACACACAATGAGCTCTTATGGAGCCCATTATTCCAGGACTCTCATTCCTATGGATTCTCTCTGAAGGCAAAGCTCAGACGCACTGCACTTTCAACTTCTTAACTTTACTGCAGACCCCTCCCCCAATCTGAAGAAAGGTCCCGACCCGAAAAGTCACCCGATCCATCTCTCCAGAGATGCTATCTGTCCCGCTGAGTTACTCCAGCTTTTTGCCTCTGTCCCCCTAATCTTTCAACATTACGTTCCACTTTATACCATTCAAACCGTGCCACATTGCTTAATGTTTCAAAATCAACTAGCCATGCATAAAAATATACACTCATTTTTAGACTGTTGACAAAGGATTGCTGCTGTGGCTCGTCTCCAAAAAGTTGCTTATGTATCCCATTTAGATTTGATTATTTTCCTGAAATACATTTATATAATTCACCAAGCGTTCAATTTTTAAACTCAATACTAGACTACAAAGAGTGCGATATTTCCAAATGTAACAATATATTGTAAAGATTCCCTTGGTAATGTTTTATTACTATTTAGATAGCATTAAATACAAAACTATTTTGCAGATAGAACACCCTTTGTGCAAAAAAGTTACCTTGTATAAAAAGGTTTCTATTAAATGTTCCCCTCCCACCTTAAATCTATGTCCTCTAGTTCTCAATTCCCCTCCCTGGCCAACATCCCAACATCTCTTCTATAAGAGCGCCCTCTGCACTCTTCTCTGCACTCGCCCTCAAATCTTCTCTGCACCCTTTCCAGCATGACAACATCTTTCCTATAACATGGTACCCAAAACTGAACATATTACCCTAAATGTGGCCTCACCAACGTTTTATATAACTGCAACATGACCCCCCCCCCCCCCCCCCCCACTCCCAACTTCTATACTAAATACTCTGACTGGTGAAGGGCGAAGTGCTGAAAGCCGTTTTGACCACCCTATCTTCCTGCGATGCCACTTTCAAGGAAGTGGCAGAGCTTTCACCAAAGTTAATTTTTCTCTCACTTCCAAACCACCACTCTTGGATTCTGTCCCCTTATGGGCCTGTCCCACTCGGGCAACACTTGGGCGACTACGGGGCGTCAGTGACTGACGCCCGTAAAACCGTCAAGTTGCACGACATACACGCTGACGTATGCTGTCATGCGGGTGACGCCTGGTTAGGGTTGAGGCTGTAAAATATTCTTTCTTCAATGCATAGATTTTAAACATTAATATATTAAATTTAATACAAGAAAATCAATTGTGCAAATGAAAAGATGTCTGAGTCATTCCATTTTATTTATAGATGTATTGGTCCGCTTCCAGATCCGATCACCATTGATGGATTCAGTGAGTGTAGACTGAAATCCCCTCTCCCCTCTTCCCCCTCCCACCCCCATCCCTCCTTCTCCACTCCCCCCCTACCCTTCTCCCATCCCCTCTCCCCCCCTTCTTCCCTTCCCTCCTCTTCCTCCCTTCTCCCCGCTCCACTCTTCTCCCGTCATCCACTACCCCCCCCTGATCCCCTTCTCCCCCTCTCCCTCTCTTCTCCATTCTCCACCCCCCCTCCCACTTTCCCCGACGCCCCTCCATTTGTGGACCCATCCTGCAACCAGCGATCCTCCGCATACTATCCCACACACTCTAGGGACAATTTATACAAACCTGTGCACCTTTGAAGTGCGGGAGGTAACCCAAACCCTAACCCCAGCCCTAGCCCTAGCCCTAACCCAAACCCTAATCCAAACCCAAGCCCTCGCCCTCGCCCTCGCCCTAGCCCTAGACCTAACCCTAACCCTAACCCTAGCCATAACCGTAACCCTAACTCTAGGTTGATAGGCTTGTTATAAATATAAATTGTCCCTAGCGTGTGTGGGATAGTGTGCGGGGGATTGCGGTTCAGTGCGGACTCGGTGGGACAAAGGGCACTGTATCTCTGAACTAAATGTTACACAGGGGGCCCAGGGGTTGGACTCGAACCCCCAATGTTCTGCCTGCTCCTCATGGGAACTAAACAGTTGGCCACGAGTTGTCCCAGAGGGCAGATCCTTCTTCCAATGGTCTCTCCAAACCCCCAGAGGCAGCGGGCTTTTCAACTGGGTACAGGCAATGTCGTCAATGTACCAGTGCCACCCACCTGCTCCGGCCACTGAGTCTAAATACCTACCACCCATTTTGAAGCAAGGCATGGGGGTGGAGAGGAGGGGGGGGGGGGGGGGGAGGTGGGGGGTGTTGTTCCCAAAGTCTGCATTTATCCCATAGTCAATGTTACTAAAACAGATGATGTGGCGTTTGTGCAGTACTATTAGTGGGATCTAGCTGTCACAGGCTGGATCCACAAATGGGGGGCGTCGGGGAAAGTGGGTGGGGGGGGGGGGGGGCGGCGGAGAATGGGAGAAGGGAGGGAGAGGGGGAGAAGGGGATGTGAGAGGAGGGGGTAGTGGATAAGGGCAAGAATAGTGGAGTAGGGAGAAGGGAGGAGAGGGGGAAGAGGGGAGAGGGGAGTTCAGTCTACACTCACTGAATCCATCCCTGTGAAAAGAGACGGCGATCAGATCTGGAAGTGGACCAATACATCTATAAATAAAACTGAACGACACAGACATCTTTTCATTTGCACAATTAATTTTATTGTATTAATTTTAATATATTAATGTTTAAAATCCATGCATTGAAGGAAGAATATTTTACACCCCATCTGTGGTCTCTAACACCAACCCTAACCCTAACCAGGCGTCACCCACAGGACTGCATACGTCAGCATGTGACAGGGTGCACGACATGATGAGTCACCCAAATGTTGCCCCAGGATTTTGAACATTCCAAAATCCTGGGGTGACAGGGAGGCACCGCGCACTACTGCCCATCACTGCATGCGTCACCATGCCTCATCACGCATCATAAATGTCGCCAAAATGACACCCAAGTGGGACAGGCCCTTAACTTTCCCATTCCTTAATACTATTCACTTAATTTTCTCGCCTACTTTCTCCTCTAATCTTTCTGTTCCTCTGTTCTTTGCTTTCAAAAGCTTTTACGTACAGCATGCTAACACCAGCATGGTTCCCTTAGTATTACCAGCAGCACCAAATGAAAAGATCCAGGTCCACAATTCAGGTCCGATAGAATATGGGAACAAAAATATAATCATCAGTTAAGGTTTCACTGCTTCCATACCATAGAATAACTTTTTTTTAAATCTCAATACTAAGTTGCAAATAAAAAAAGTGTGATACTTTCATAAACAACAATATACATTCCATCAGGAATACGAATATGAATTAAGACTCTTAGATGGGTTTACTGAATAACTGAATAACGCTCAGACATTCAATCACCTTAACTGTTTGTAATCTAATGTTTCAAGAAATCACCATTATTTGCACCACAATTGTTCAATTAATTCCCTGCTTTCCTTGCTTCCTAGATTTAAATCAAACTCAAAACGATGTGAAATACTTAATAGTATGCTGCTTGCAATATGAATTAATGCTGCCCAACTTCAATTTCTAGTGGGTATGGGTGACAACATAAAATTGTCCCATTGCGATTAACTGACAATTCCATAAACAAGCCAGTGTGAGAGACATTTCAAAACAAAAGCATTGATGCGCTGGTGCATTAGACTGCTCTTTTGAGATTGTGACTGAAGTATGTTACCACATGATTAATGAGAGCTTTAACTAGCATCTGCCTATAAATCACCTGTCCCAGATAGATATGCTTGCTGCCACATCAGATGTCTTAAAATATTAACATTCTCGCCTCAAAGAAAATGAACAAATAAATCAATAAGTGTCCAGAATTGTTGTCATCGAACTTTCCCACCACAGCAACAATTTTATATTTTCAAAAAGTTTTGTTATCCTTGCATACCACAACAATAATCATGTAATTGTTGTAGGTCCAACTAATCCCTTCGACACCAGTCACTTTGCTTTTTTCTGTCAGGACTATGTAGCTTTCCTTTCTGCTTTATGCCATAAAAAACATGACAATTTAATTAAAAATATCTTCCCTGCAGTTTCTCTACCCCCTCACACCCCGCCCCACCCACTTCTCTCCCCCTTCATGTCTCCAGCTTTAACTTGCTCATATTTCCCAATTATGGTGCGATGAAGCATATTGGGCCGTTTCACTATAAAGTTCCCAAATAAATGCTGTTGCCAACTTTTGATATTAATTATTCCTCTGAAGCATTCTGTTGTCAGTATGTTAATTTGCAATTCAGAGATGCTTGTAATGTGATCATGTGAAAGGACAGAATCATTGCCCGAGATTACAAATCTTATAAAACGGAACATCTTTGCTAATAAGATTTGCTGCCATTTCCACTAGTATTGCACTAACCTAATAGCCAGTAAGAGGCAGTTTCCAATATTGTTTCTTGATGCTGAATGGCATGAATATACATGAAGTGGAGCATGGACTCAGTGAGCCACCACCAGAAGAAAATGCGCACTGCACCCAGTAACAAACACACAAGATCTGCTTTCGGGACAGATGTCTCTGTTCTTCTTGTCTTTCATTTGAAAAAGAAAAAGAGATAAAATGAATGATTGCACAAAAAAACATAGAGAAATAAATAATCATGTCAAATGTTTTCCTATGGACATTAACAATGTTCTCCCAGCGCCAACAAAGTAAAGTGTTCATCAATTGTATCAGATGTTTTGAAATTTCTTACACTTACTTTATTCTCACAATATTCATTATGAAACTGTGACAACCACAAAAACCATGCGAGCGAACAACATTATATAAATTCCCAATTGCTTATTACTGTCAACTTCTAGTGCATCTCCAACACTTATTAACCAGCGTTATGTCACTGACGATAACTATATATTCAGAAAGCTTACTAATTCGTAATCATGAACCTTAAAGCCAACAGTTAATTTGATTGTCAATATTGCCACAATATTGTAGGAATCCCAAAATCTAGTGTGTTTTTATGCACAATAACCAGAGAGAAATATAATAATATTAACCTTCAAGTGCTCCAAGTGCAACACAGTGGAGCAGCGATAGAGTTGTTGGCTTGCCGCACCAGAAACCTGGGTTTGATCGTGACTATGAGTGCTATCTGTATGGTGATTGTACATTCTCCCTGTGAACGTGTGGGTTTTTCCCACGTGCTCTGATTTCCACTCACACTCCAAAGACATCCAGGTTTGTAGGTTAATTTGGTTTTGGTAAAAATCATAAAATGTCCTTGGTGTGTAGGATAGAGCTAGTGTACGGGGACAGCTGGTCGGCGCGGACACAGTGGGCCGAAGTGCCTTTTTCTGCGCTGTATTTCTAAACTAAAGTTAGTGATTCGCTCAAACAAGTGAAGGCAGGTTAGTGATAGCCAGCCCATCTTGAAATCATCAGAGTTAATCCTCAGTGCCTTCACCATCAAGAAATGAAGTTTTCTGCAATATTTGGATAATCTTCCAACCTCAGACAGAATTATATAAAATTGGCCACAGGCTTATCAGAGTTCATCACATGAGTATTATTTCATGATATGGTATCTTGGAACAGACAAGATAAGACTGTATTATCGTAAGCAGCTTGTTACAGGAGGTCCTGAGCTGCAATTCCTTCCATTTTCATCAACACTGTCAGTATTCCATGCATTTATCTTCATGGCATTTGTTAAAATGTTTTTAACAGTATTTCTTAGTCAGAAGTATCTGTGGGCCACCGCAGGGAAAAAGAGAAAGAAGATTTGCCATAGTATTTCAGAGGTTACATGTAGTTAAAGAGCCAGGAGGTTTCAAAAGTAAAAGCTAGCCAATTCAAAATTCAAAATGGTAGAAGGTACTATCAGCCATGGTAAGTGTTCCTTCCTAAATATTATTACTCTTCTCTCCACTAAAATAAACTATTTTTCAATAAAGAATTTCAAGTCCAGTAATTATTATTACATGAACAGTATTACAATTAGTATCCCAAATAAATGGTTTATAAAAATGTGTTTGGTCAACATTGTACAAGCTAATTACTACAATATGATTCATATGGGCCATGACCCTTTTGGAACAGTTGAAGAAAGCATTATTTGATTTTCATAAAACTACAACAGAAAACTTACAGGTTTGTAAATTTAATTGGCTTCTGTAAATTTTCCTTAGTGTGTAGGATAAAACTGGTGTAAGGGAGATTGACGGTCAGTGCGGACTCAGTGGGCTGAAGGGCCTGTTTCCACACTGTATTTCCTTTTTAAATATATTTTTATTAGAGATAAGCAATAAATTGGCAAACACATATTATGGTAGAAGTATTTAGTGTACATCAATCATACATTATTAATATTATCAATTGAATCATTCTGCCTCTAATAGTTGTTTTTAATAGATTAAGAGTAATAAAAAAAGAGAGTAAACAAAAGGGAATAAAAAACAACAACAAAAAAATCATAAGGAATGGAATAATTTACCATTGGAGATAAGATCAAGGAATATAGAGTATAACTTTTCATCTGATCCTGAGTCCAACTTTCAGTTAGGTTCCCCTGCCGAACCAATCTACCCTTTTAAGTAATCGATGAAAGAAGACCATATTCTAACAAAGAGTTCTTGTTTGTCCATTAAGGCAAATCTGATTCTTTCCAGGTGTAGGGTCTCCGACATTTCCATAATCCACATTTTAATTGTGGGGGTTATAGGGCCTTTCCAAAATTTTAATATTAATTTCTTCCCGATTATTATCCTGTAATCTAGGAAATTTCTTTGGCTTGTTGTAAGTGTTAAACTTTGTTCTGATATTCCAAGTATTATTAGTTTTGAGTCCGGATCCAGTTTAGTATTAATAACTTCAGAAGTTATTCTAAAAATCTCAATCCAGAAATGTTTCATTTTTATACAATTTGCAAAAGTATGTGTTAAATTAGCCTCTAGATGCTGACATTTATTGCAGATAGCAGAGACATGTGGAAAGATTCTATTCAATTTAACTTTTGAGTAATGTAATCTGTGTAATACTTTAAATTGTATTAAAGCATGTCTGGCATTTAACGAGCATTGATGTATATATTGTAAACTTTCGTCCCAAATATCTTTCGTAATGGGTTGGCTTAATTAATTTTCCCATGTATGTCTATGTGATTCCGTCGATGGTACCTCGCTATATGAAAGGATATTATAAATATAAGTTGTTCGTTTTTCTGTATTAGGATGCTTATTCAAACATTCATCAAGGATTTCCGGTTACCTATTCCTATAATCTTGTGTATTTGATTTAACATAATCTCTGAGTTGTAGATATCGAAAAAAAATATTTGAGTGTAATCCATAAATCTGTCGTAACTCCTGAAATAATAGAAAAGTGCCTTTCTTATAAAGATGTTACATCTTTTTAATTCCATAATTTTTCCATTGTGTGAAACCTTTATCCAGCATGGAAGGTTTGAATAAGGGATTGTTTACAATAGGGAGAGAGGGTGGCATATTATCCAATTTTAAATCCTTTTTTAATTGTAAAGAGATTTGTGTACCCCTATGTATATAGGGTTTTCCCTATAGGTTTTTTTGTGCAATTTTGTCGGTGCAAACATAATCAAACCGATTTCTAAAGGTAAACAGTCCACCTTTTCCATCCTTAACCAGTCTGGTTGTTGATCCATTTTTTCCAGCCAAAAATTCATGTTTTCAGTATGGACTGCCCAAAAATAAAACAGAAAATTTGGTAGAGCTAAACCTCCATTAATCTTTGATTTACATAAATGTTTTTTACTTATTCTATGATTCTTATAATCCCAGATGAAACTTGTAACAGTAGAGTCTACTTTAAAAAAAAAAGATTTTGGAATATATATCGGGATTGATTGGAATAAGTACAATAATTGTGGCAAAAAGATCATTTTTATAGCATTCAATCTATCGAACATTGAAATGGGAAATGTTTTCTTAGTTTATTCAATAAAGGTGGGAAATTTGATTTAAATAAAGAAGTATACGTCTTAATTACATAAATACCTAAATATTTAAATCTTTCCTCAACTATTTTAAAAGGTGATTGTTGTAGTGTAAGTAAATTGAGTTCCGTTAGTGGCATGATTTCACTTTTATTCCAATTCGTTCTATATCCTGAAAACTGACCAAATTGAGTTATTAGATATAATAAATTTGGAATACTAGTTTCTGGCTTTGTAATACATCATCTGCATATAAAGAGATTTTATTCATTGTATCTTTAGTATTGTACCCATGTATTTCTGGATGAGCTCTGACACTTTCTGTGAGTGGTTCAATTGCTAGAGCGAATAATAATGGAGATAGTGGGTATCCTTGCCTACAACCTCTAGAAAGATTAAATTTAGTTGATAACACTTGGTTCGTTAGTATTCTAGCTGTTTGGTTAGAATATAAAAGTTTAACCCATGTACAGTACTTCTCCCCCAATTGAAATTTTTCCATCACCGAAAATAAATATGACCATTCTACCTGATCAAAAGCTTTTTCAGCATCTAGCGAAATAATTGCTAGATCTGCATTATTGAGTATATAATATTAAATAATCGTCTCAGATTTGAAAATGAGTGATGTTTTGGGATAAAACCTGTTTGGTCGGGGTGTATTAATTTGTTAATCACTAAGGTCAATCTATGAGATAGGATTTTAGTTAATATTTTCCACACTGTATTTCTAAATAAACTATGTTTTAAACGAAATGCTCTGCTACTAAAAAAGTGTGAAAAGGTGAACTCACCTGATTATTAAAGTCATCGTAACATATGATGGGTCCATTGTGAAATATAGGATAATAGAAAACATACGCCAGCAGCCGGCAGAAGGATATACAACGCCTCTGAGGACAAATACGATGCCAGCAATACTCCAGACTGAAACTTGTGTAACGAAGGTTGCAAAGGGCCAAGCAGAACAAAAGCAGGAAATATTCATTCTCTGTTTCATACCAGCGTTTCTAAATCAAAAAGCAAGCATTAGTTAGCTACCAAGAAGAAAAAAAGAATATCAATAAGTAACAAAAATAAGTCTACCACAATCTGGAAAGTTATGACACTTTGAATAGGATTGTTTTTTTTTAAATAACTAAGTTATAATGAAATAATTCACAGTAAAACTCAAATTGGTGTCTTATGGATACCACCACACCCACAAAATCATAACAGTACCTGAAAGTACCTGACAGTTACTGTCCTTTATAACTGGATTTCAGGTAGTAAGCAGCATGAACATAGCTGTCCAAGTCTTACTGAAGTTTCAAAAGTTTACCAACAACTCATAACATTCCCACAACAATTCCCAACAGCAATCACAACCACAAACCCTAGCCCAGCAAGATTCTCTTCAGATTGCTCAATATATCTCCATCATGTATGGGCTGCTTTGCACTCTCCGCGAGCTCAGTCTCCCAGCAGAAGTCCACAAATCTCTACTCTCCACTCGTAAAAATAATCCTGATGGTTAAACCAGTGCCAGTTTGGGTAAAAGTATAAACAGGTCCACATCTCAGAATTTCCATGGTAGGTTTAGATTAATTCTTACTTCTTCTTTAAAGAATTGATTGGTCTTTTGCAACCTTGTACATTAATATTAAAGTGATCAGCTTGGGGAAAGGACAGATGAAGAATATTTTTGATTTTCAAGGTGTCATATGAATGGCAATGTTATGTGTTTTAGAAGGCAAGGACACACAAGAATGGTAACTAGTATTCAAACATGTGTTGAATACCACTGGATGGCACTATATACGTGCCCAGTGCATTTGTGCATTGTTGTGCCACCAAGATCTGTAAGCCACCAAGTAGCACCCACGACAATGCACCAAGTGATCAGGTTCCTGATAAAACCGCTACATGGTGCACAATGTCATTGCACTGAAAGATAGAATTTGAAAGTCATCATATCAGATCTTTCAAAATTAACCATCCATGAACCAACTTCTGTAGGAGTTAAGAAAACACTTTGATTGCTCAATCCCAAGAATAAACAAACCTCACCTGCTTGGATGTTCAATTATTATACAGAAGTGTAAACTCAAATACTTCCAATACTTTTAATGTAATATAACCTTTTCATAATTGCAATGAGTCTTTCCGATTTTTACAGCTTTGTAACCACGCTTTGATTAGGTTTTCCAAATTGCTCCAATATTTACCTGAAATGCTTTATTTTCAAGAGAAGTCCAGCAGTCTGTGCTCCTTAAATCAAACAGTGGTGAAATCTAGCACCACCTAGTGGTCTCAACAAGAAATGAAACAAAACTTGGTAATTGCCCCATTTAAATCTCAAGAATTGATTCAAGTTGGAACTTGAACTTTCACCAATGAGGACAACTTGAGCAAAATGTCTCTGTGACTAATTACTCCCATTTTCCATGGGTCTGCGAACAGCTGAAAGCCTCCGTAGTAGTGGGAGATGTAGCTGTGTGCATTCGATTCCCTACATTTTCAAGGAAAATTAGCCGAATGAGTTGGTGATAACAATACAATTGTCACCTGCAGGCATGCAGCTACTTGTCCATTTTAAAAGCCTGCACAAGCCTCTGAAAAGCATGCCATCTTTACCACAGGAATTTTTTGCTTGTTTGTATTTTCAGTTAATCTTGCTACATTTTAAGTTAAGCACTGGCTATTTTTGCTGCATTAGCATTCTTGGTGCTCTCTAGTACCAAAACATTCCTTTGTTCTTAGCTTTTGCAATACATGGGCATTCTTTTCCGGGTTACAGCCATGTTGAATGCTTTGGATATGAAAGACAAATAGTCATAAAATAATTGAGGTATTATATCATAATCATTTTCTGTAGAAAGTAGCTATCACCCAAACAAAAGATATAGAGCTTCACCAGCTGGCAGGCATCTCTCAATACCACAGATGGCACTAAAATAGGAATATAACCCAATCTAGCAGTGCACAAAAGAGAAAATGTAGCCTCAATTAACATTGATAGTGTTTTGGTGCTGTGTGCGCAAAGCACTGGTGAACACATTTAACTTTGCTCTCCTCTCAACAGTAGTAAATATGTTCTTCAGTTGCAGCTAGTTATAGTTCAGTCAGCAAATTGCCTCCTGATTTTAATTTCAAAAACTGCAAACCTAGCTAGCAAAACTGCAAACCCTGCCTTTATTCTCAGTTAATGTCTATTTGAATTTCAGGCCTATATTTTTTGCTTCAATCATAAAACTCTCAGGAGGAAGCTTTACCTAACCTGTCAATCTGTCGCTTATGCTACACGTCTTTTCAAAATCTTCTGATCAAAGGAAGATTGTACAACAAGTGACACCATACTTAGAGAATGAGTAAACAATTATACATAATGGTTTAATTTTGGAAACCGGCTTCCGCAGTTCCTTGTGTCCACACAATGGCCAATGCAATTCATTATAACACATATAATATAAGACAATGATATGGCAGTATTCATATGCTCATTGCCTGAACCAGATTTCACATCATACATGGCAAACAATGATCTGCGTTAGAGGCACATGTAATTGTTCACGTCCTTCACTCTATGAAATTTGCAATCAACATCTATAATGAGTACCCAGATGGCATGGGGGGGGGGGGGGGGGAAATCAAAACCCAAGGATATATTCCTGAATAGCAAGAATAACATTCATAAAATAAGAGATGTCTTGCAATAATAAAGCAATCCATTTTCAATGCTTAACTTTATCTGTGTTTTATTTAAATATTTGAAAATATGTATTTGCACATTAATTTTTGCATTTTCCTTATTCAGCAAGAATTTGTGAAATTTCCTTCAAATTAAAAAAAATGAGCCGCAATATTAAAGTGATGATCAACAAATACAGCTAGCTCCAAAATGACAAAAACAGGAAATGGGAGTTCAGAAATATTTAAAACAGTGATCCTTCTATTAATGCTACTGTTTTTAAACATGCCAGCAAAGTTCAAAATAAAGGCACAGAAAATGTAGTAAAATAAACTGCAGGCAGCCCGTGAAAGTCAGGAAGGCCATATCACTAGGCCTCCATATTGTCTAATTTTGAACACAAGTAAAAATCTGAAACAAATCACATCATGCAGATTGTATAGAAATTGTCCTCTGTAATATGCTATATAACTGGTATCTGGTTGGACTGAAAAATAGAATGCAAAATATGTTGGAAAAGCACATAATCTCTCTGGATTCTTCAAACTTTCATTCACAAATATATTGCTTATATAAAATATTAGCAGGTAAATCAAGCAGTCGTCTATACGGCCCATTGTGCTTGGGACTACATTCAGCAAGATCATGGTTCTACATCCACTCTACTGACACATTTTATCCACACATTGAACTGTGTTGAGGTTTTGAATTTAATCAGTAGTTCAATATTCATAGCCTAAAGAAATAGTGGATTCCAAAGATTTACAAGTCTATGAGTGAAATAGTTTATTTTCATCTCAAAACCCAATAGTTCACCTCTTATTGTGAGCTCATGACCCATAATTCTAGATTATTCCCTTTGAGAACAAGGTGTGTTACTAACCTATCCTGCCAAGAATTTTGTGCTTCAATTAGACCCTTTTTTTAAAACCTAAATTACAAAAAAGACTCATTCAAATCAATATCCTCTCAGAGAACAAGTTGACATCCCAGGAATAAAACTAAAGGATCACTGATTCACAACTCCAAGCATCCACACCACTCCCCATCCCTCCATGTCCTTCCTTAAGCAAGGAGAGAAATACTATGTGTTCTACTTAGCTATGGGCTCATCAATGTCCTATACAGTGAATCAAAGTTTCAGGCACCATCTGTGGAAGGAATGGAGGTGATGTTTCAGATCAGAACTGTATACTTCAGATTGACTGTGGTAGGGAGTAGAAAGTTGGAAAAGAGATGGGTGCAGGGCAGAGCCTGGCAATTGATAAGTACAGGTGGTTGGCAGATGGGTGGCCAAAGGATAGTTGAAAAGGAGACAAAAGTGTATCAGATAAGGAGAGAAGAGAAGTGAAATGTAAAGCCAGAGAGAGGGATATAGGTGGAAGGGAACCTCGGAGGTGGAAAAAGGGGTGTGTGGTAGTGGAAGGACTGGGTGCAAACCCAGGTGGATGGGGGTGAGGGGCATAGGTAAGTGAGAAGTAAAAGGGTGTGTACTTAAAAACTGGAGAATTCAACGTTCATACTGCTGGGTTGTAAGTTACCCAAGTGGAGTATGAGATGCTGATGCTCCAGTTTGCACATGGGCTCACTCTGGCCCAGGATAGAGAACTCGGTATGGAAATGGCATGTTGCCCCGCTTCCACCCCCTCTGGCCTGGTGCGGATCCATTTCTCCCACCATCCTGCCCCCTTCCGCCCACCCTCCGCTCCCTTTCATCTGTATTCCGCCCATCTGGCCTAAACATATATTAATCTATTTATTGCCAGGCTTTGTCCCGCTTCCACCTCTTTGAAGGGTCCCGACCCAAAATGCCACTTACCCATTCCAACCACAGATGCGGCCTGACCAGCAAAGTTACTTGAGCATTTTGTGTTTTACGCAGGATTCCAGCAACCGCCATTCCTCGTGTTTTCATTATTCTTATATTCCTAGCATCCTGCCATATAGATGATCAAAATACTTGATTCCCAATTACTTGATGTATTTGCAAAATAATTTTCTTTTAAATTATTATAAACCCTGTAAATGATCTGACAGACACAGGTCTGGAGCTTAAATCATCTTTAATCATAAGGTATAATAGAACAGTAACAGCAGGTAGTTAGTTCATTGTAACCCCTGGTATAACTAACGTAACGTAGGAAATGACTGTTAATATAAATTTTACTTCGGAGTTACTGAGTGATTCCGTGAAGAAGGCCCGCCAGACCGCATGCGCACCATTACGTCAGCCGCATTGGCACAAGCACCAGTCTGGCAGGACAGAGCTCCTGCAGGTGGTAAGTTAAACTTAAAAGGTAAGTTTGGGTTTTTACTTACCATGGGGTTTTTAGGCAGGAGCCTCTTTTTATAGAGGTTTTTCCTGCCAGTTTCGCAGCCCGACAAGTTGCCGGTTATGGACTGTGGGGAAATTCCAGTCCGACCGCAAATGCGGATAAACTGGCAAAATTGATTGGGTTGCGAGATAAGGAGCCGCTAACAGTGCAGTTAGCGGCTCCCCAGCCTGCAGGGATGCCATAAAAACGGCAAAGAATTTAAGCAGAGTCGTTGACAGGAGGGTCATCGGCTCCCCAGCCTGCAGGGATGCCGTAAAAGTGGCAAAAAAATTAAGCTGAGTCGCTGACAGGGGGGTCAGCGGCTCCCAGCCTGCGGGGATGCCGTGGGAACGGCAAGAAATTTAAACAGAGTCGCTGACAGTGGGGTCAGCAGCTCCCAGCCTGTGGGATACCGTTGGAACAGCAAGGAAGCAACGCTGGAGCCACTGACAGAGGGGTCAGTGGCTCACAGATGTTGGTCCCCAGTCAAGAAATTACTGGGACTCATTCAGCCCTATTTGGACTTGGGTGAGGCGGGCTATAAAGGGTTTCTCCTTATAATAAAAGGTATACAGATATTAACACTGACGATTGTATATCTTATTCCACCAGGTCAGTATCAACGTCAGCGTATCATTTAGACAGTGTGTTTACATCTCATTCCACTAGGCAGCAGCTACGTCGGTGGCCAAGGCGAGGGACGTGCCCTTCGATCATATTTTCGATCATATTAACGATGATGGGCAAATGAGCTGATGTTTCAGAATTTTTATCATCGGCCGATTGTCAATTCAGGACTGTTTGCCTATGCCATTTTAAGTACCTAAATTTAAGGGTACTGCCGTTTGTTTACATTGTTAAATAAACCCTATTTCTACATTGAATGCATTGTTACTACTAATGCATTTATTTCTCTTTCGAGTCAATCAACGCAGTGGGATGCCGAGATTTGTAATCTGCGGCATGAAATCACAAAGCTTTGAACTCTTCACGGAATCACTCACGTGACTCCGAAGTAAAATAGTAAGATTAAACGAAAACTTACCAGTTTGAAGTTTGATCATGATTTAATGAGTCACGTTAGTGATTACGTGCCCCCCACGCCCAACCCTCTCTCATAAAAGGATCATACGGTAGTTCTCGAGTCACTGATCTTACTATGTACTTTGGTGTTGTTTATTTGTGATTTCATACCGCTGCTTTGAAGTTTGGTGCGCTTGCAGCCTGATGGGCCTTCTTCACGTAATCACGTATTCTTCACGTAACTCCTCATAAAATCAAATCAAACTTCAAACTGGTAAGTTCTCATTTAATCTTACTAGTGTATCGCAAGATGGAGTTAGTGGTGCCATACTACTTTGATTGGTTCACATGCAATAGCCAATCTACATCCTTCCCCATAAAGAGAAAGGTTGTTCAACATATGTTAAATGCATACAGTTATACAGTTAAGCATACTCACCGTACCTGTCAGCTGGTTTACTGAAGCAACCTGAACGCGTACGGACAAACCCCTCTCTCCCCCCATCAGAAAAGTTAGCGGGGCTGGCAGGCGGGGAACCAGGAAGGGATACGGCGGCCGGCGACACATGCAGAGACCGGCGGGGTGAGCAAGCGGGAGTGTTAACGGGGGTGGACGGGGTAACCGACCGAGGCGGAGATGGCATGCTGGGACCAGGGAGAGCAGGGGCAGCAGAAGGCTTAAACGGCAAAGGCGGTGCATATGAGCCGGTGGGAGCTAGTCGAGGTTCTTTCACGAGCAGGAGATGTTGACGGCTGCGCCGGTACAGGACACCATCGGCGTTGACTAGGTATGAACGAGGCTCCTTTGATGGCCCTTCAACGAACCACAAATGGGAATGTCCCACAGCAGTCTGAAAATGGACCACTTGACCTTGTATCAGCAGTTTTAGCGGTCTGCTGGACTTGTCGTATGAGCGCTTCTGAATATTGTGTCTCTCCTGAATGCGCTTCTGGACCGCAGTGGGTTTCTGCACCTGTAGCTTCATCTGTTGCTGGGCAATAGGCAGTGGTGGCAGTGTTGTACGAGACATCAGCTGTTGAGCAGGAGAGCCCAGGATCCCGTCCCTGGAAATGTTTCTCAGGTTTAGGAGGTCGAGGTAGACACCAGACTTGGCAAGATGAGACCGTTCCATTAGTTGTTTTGCACTCCTGACAGTACATTCAGCGAGGCCGTTGGATTGGGGATACTCAGGGCTGATTGTGACATGGTGGAAGTTCCATCGACTGCCAAAGTCTTTAAAAGCCTGACTGGTGAATTGTCATCCATTGTCAGTTTGTAGGTGAACTGGTGCGCCGAATACGGAAAAATTCCGAAGCTTTTGTATAACCATCTCGGATGTGATGGTGGGTAGCAAGTTAAGTTCAAACTAATTGGAGTGTGAGTGGACTAGGACTAAGTGGTGGTTGCCGTGCCATTCGAAAAGGTCCACTGCAACGGATGTCCAAGATAGGCTGTTGCAGATGGAGCAGGATGACGTTGTGTCGCGTGTGTACTTAGACATCCCCGGCCAGTAGAACTGCTCTGTGCAAGGGCAAGTGTGACTTTGGTGCCTGGGTGACCATTGTGTACCTCTTTGTAGTATTCGTCTCGTAAGGATGATGGGATCACAACTTTGTGACCCTTGATGATGACGCTGTCTTGTATTACTAACTCATCGCGGACTAGGAAGAATGGCTGTACTTCCAGTGGGGTGCTCCAATGAGAGCAGCTGTAGAGTCCTGTCAGTGGCTGTGTGTGCGGCCAGGCGACGCAGACGTTCCGTGGGAACAAAGCCAACCTGAAGAACAGGATGCACGTAGTGCACGAGAGAGAGTGTCGGCAACGAGCATGTTCCTTCCTTTTTTATAAACAATTCTGAAGTAGAACCGCTGGAGCTGCATCACCATGCGCTGCAAACGTGCACGTGCCGCGTGGATGGGGTTGTTCAGGGTGGTTACAAGTGGTTGATGGTCGGTTTCAACTGTGAAAGTGTTCCCAAAGATGAAATCATTAAACGTGGAGCATATGAAGACCACGGCTAGTAGCTCCTTCTCGATTTAGGCAAAGAATTGGTTTGGTGTCCGTCATGGTGCGAGTGGCGTATGATACCGGTAGCATAATGCCGTCGAAGGCAGGCTGCGCCCAGCCCATATTGTGAGCCATCGCAGGTTACTGTGACAGGTCGCTTTAGGTCGAAGCATCTCAATGTAGGAGCGCTGGCCAGCTGTAGTTTTAAAGTGTCGAATGTCTTTTGATGCTGCTGGTACCAGGTCCATTCAGTGTCCTTGCGGGTGAGCTGTCTCAGTGGTGAACTGAGTTCACTGAGGTTGGGTATGAACTTTCCCAGATAGTTCACCATACCCAGGAATCGTTGTAGGCTGTGTATGTCGACAGGGGCAGGCATTTCGCGGATGGCTGCAGTTTTCTTCAGACCATTGCTAGTGAATACATGTCCGACATAGGTGACCTCCGGGACGCGGAACTTACACTTCTTGGGGTTGAACTTTAGGTTAATCTCGCGTGCCCTGTCTAGAATCTGCTTGAGGTTGTGGTCGTGCTCCGCAATGTCTTTGCCATAAACCAGGATGTCAGCTACGATGATGGCACAAGGGAAGCCTGTGAACAGCTGTTCCATGGTTTTCTGAAAAACTTCGCTGGCCGAATTGATACCAAGTGGCATTCTGAGAAATTTGAACCTGCCAAATGGTGTGCCAAATGTGGTGAGGTTCGAGGACGTGTCATCCAGAGGTATCTGCCAGAACAAGCTTTTTGCGTCTTCTACAGAAAACAGTGTTGCGCGATCGATTTGGGCAGCAACGTCTTTGACAGTTCTCATCGGATAATGTGGTCACTTGATGGCAGTGTTTAGGTCTCTTGGGTTAATACACACCCTCAGCAGGTACAGTTACCTGACCGTTGTCGTCGAGAACAGCTGGCGCGAACTCGAAGGTCTGCGCTCTCATCAGCGCCTCTGGTCCCGCTAGGTTTAGTAAAAGCGAAGCTTCGACTTCATCTGGGTTATTTCGATGGACGATGTTGATATAGTGTTCGTAGTCGATTTTGAAGAGCCTCCATCGTTCTCCGATGTCCGAGTCAAAGATGAGCTGTGCTGGCTTACGGCAAGAGTGAGCCATAGTAATACAAAATAAAAACTGATAAAACGCAAATAAAATCCGAGAGACGGACGCAGTGGGTCACTCATGCTGTCTGACACCATGTAAATGATCTGACAGACACAGGTCTGGAGCTTAAATCATCTTTAATCATAAGGTATAATAGAACAGTACAGCAGGTTGTTAGTTCATTGTAACCGCTGGTATATCTAACGTAACATAGGATGTTAATATACAGTGTATAGTAAGGTGGAGTTAGTGGTGCTACCCTACTCTGATTGGTTCACATGCAATAACCAATCTACACTATAACCCAAATCAAGGTAAATATTAACTTGTCTCACATCTTGCAAAGAGAAATTCTGCTTTACCATTCTTTTTATGATAATAGATTTTCATTAAAAATCCATTTTCACATTCTCCTACCTACTTTGCTGACACCTCTCAGCTTAATTTCACACTGAGATTTATAATGTCAGCAGACTCGAATACATAGTTGAAAACATATTCTTTTGAAGGGGTTTCCCTCTTCCATGACAGCAAGTGTAAAATGAAATTATGATATTAAAACTACTCTTGACACGCAGAAAGATCAATTAAATAATTGAGCCCTAGTCAGATGAATGACAACCTGGTCTCTGTATAAAACAAATTGTGCCACCTGGCACATTGTCAAAATGTCTAATACTTTAAAGAAAAATAAAACCTCCCATGCCTAGAAACAGAGTGGTTCTACTGAAATTCAAACCTTAATTTATAAGATATTGTTATCAACAAAATAAGTGAAGGAATAATTTGTAATTAAATGTTCATTCACCACTTTTATTATTGAATTCAGAAAGTGTACATAATAAAGATTTAAGCTTTTACATACACCAATATTTCACATTCTTACCTGTATTTTTCCCAGAGAATCCATTTGTAAGCTGTATAACAGTAAAACTGAGCAGACCCAAGACAACACAGGCACTCGCAATTGGGCCACAGCAAAAGAGATGAACAAGTGCAACATTATTACAGCCAGGCCTTTAGAGCCTACTGTAATAAAACAGGCCAACATCCCATATATCATCAGGAACCACGTCCTAAACTGAACAGAAAGAATCCTTGTATTATCATAATGAAAATATTACAAAACAATTACGTGCACGTTTTCCTCCTTACACACTTATTTCATTTTTTGGTGCAAACAATTTTTATTTTAATAATGCTCAAGGATAGTAACAATACTACTGTAAGAATCAAATTTGTTTTATAGAATTAAGTTAGAGGTTATTAGGAGTTATGGAGAGAATGCTGAATGACATTTGGAGGGAGAGATAGATCAGCCATGATTGAATGGCGGAGTAGACTTGATGGGCCGAATGGCCTAATTATGTTCCTATCACTTAAGTGAAAATAAAGATATGATCTGTCAGTTTACAAGTAAAACAACATGAATTATATAAAATTGATTGTTTCGCAATATGAGCAATAAGCAATTGGATCACCAAAAAGTGTAGGTTGATTTAAGTAGTTAAAAGCAGTTAACTATCTGATTTGTCAATGTAATGGAATCCATTTGGAATATCATAGTCATGAAATTCAAAAAACAAATGTAATTTGTCCCTCAGTTACTCCATTCTGAATTTGTTACACATCAACATGATCAAGTTAAAAATGTAAAACAGTTACTGTATTGGATAACATTGGCTGAAAATGTATGGATGCTATTTGTAGGTATGTTACAAAACTTACTTTTAGCAGTGCTGCAGTTCTGTCATTGATCGTGTGCGCGACTTTGGCGCCTTTAAGGGGGCGGGGCGGGGTTAAAATGCATTTTTTCCCCTGCCATCAGGAATAATATTTTCTCGGAGTGCGATCTATTTCTGGAGATTCGTTCCGACTACCAGTAAGTTAATTTTTTTTTTTTAAATCGCCTGACTATTTCTGCGCTGCAGTAAAATAAAAATTAGCTCCTAATGCCGTGAACGCCGACAACGGGGAACGATTTTACGTAGGGGACAGGTAAGTGAAAGCTGTTTATTTTTACATATACACTTGCTTGTTTAGGGGACTTTAATCAACATTTCAGGTTGAGAAACGGTGATTTAGTCCCCATATGAACCGGCAGAATTTTTCCTGCCGATATTGGGTTTAAATTCACCGCAACCGCAACGTTCCAATACATCGCATTCCAGAAAATCCCACTCGTAAGCTGTTTAAAAATCCTATTAATTTACAGGCATTAAACACAAAATTCCTTCAATTTGGCCTATAAATTAATGACAATTAGATTTAAAAATCATGTTATATTGTGAATTCTTGTGTGAATGTTATTGGGACACTTAGGCTTTAATTTTTTTTTAAATATTGTCTTAAGAAATGGATAGATGTTTAGATCTTGTAATTGAATTTTGGAATTAGCTACAATTGGGTAACTAACTAATTATATGGTTTAATTTCAGGTCATCCAAGTAAGATTGTTTCATATTAATTTCAGAATGCTTCAATCTATAATAACTGAAAATTTCTTTCAGTTCTCTTAATTTTTAAGAAGGTTATGGGCTTTTTACTGTCCTCGATCACAATTTTTGTGTTAAGTCAATAGAAAGACAATGGGGAACAAGGCGCTAATTTCCTAGTGTGAAAATGGCCATAACCTTTTTAATACTGACGATATGAAAGTGAATTAGATGTCAAATTAAACTTCTTTGTATGCTTTATCTGATGGGATAAATTGCAGACTTGATTTTTAAAATCTCAAAATTTTGTAACATTGCTACTATTTGCCATACCTTTTTAAATACGTAGCATATCTTCATTGTTATTAACAACAAATATCACAGAACCTAGTTTCTTTGAGCTTAGACATTTCCAACCTTTATAATCTGAAATATTACACTAACATTCACTGAATATTTATTGTTAGAAGACAGCATACCTGCTAATAAAATCAATGTATAAAGCTGGAAAAATAATTCAATAAATCAAAATGCTGCACAGTAAATATCACTTTATTAATGACAATTCTAGCGCAAATACAAACCTTTGGAAAGATGGCATTAGTCACTTGTGATACGATTACGTGACCAAGGAGAGTCCAGAGCAACAACTTCTTTACCCACTCTGTCCAAAAGCTCCATTCAAAGTCTGTTGGGTCCTGAAAAGTATTACAAGGATTAGTAGTCTAAAACATGTTAATCATCATCGGCGATCACTCGAAATGAGTATGACTATGGAGGACGCCTGTGCGTGACTTTATTTAACGAGGGGAGACTGGTGCACACACAGCCACCACACGGTCCTTGACAGATTTGGGTCAGGATCCAGTGGCATGGAGTCCAAGACGACCGGAGACCCTTTTCTGCTGCAGCTTTCACCCGTCTTACCAGCCGTTGTGACACTCCACTAAAGTCAGTCATCATCCTCCTCCTGTTCCAACATTGATGTCTTGTTTGGATTGCTCTTTGTCAGGAACCTCCCCCTTGACCTTATTGCCATAGGTGGCCCTACCAGGAGCATAGCTCCAGACAGCATAGTTCTCACGATGCATGCTTCTCCACCACGACAAGGTGACAATCCATGAAAACACGTTAATATAAGTGCAACAACCAAATGGATTGGTGTATTTGCCAAAATAGCAAAAAGAAGCACATAGTCAATGCCACAAACAAGGCAGATTCTGTTTCCACCCATATTTCCTGGATGAGGATAATAATTTTATAGAAACCAACCAACTCCACACTTTAGAATAAATGTGTCTTTGGGGGTTTTACATAACTCACTTTTGTCAGTGTAGCTTACGGAACAACCAGAATAGTAAGATTAAATGAGAACTTACCAGTTTGAAGTTGGATCTTTAGTTTATGAGCAGTTACGATGAGGGATTACGTGAAGAAGCCCCGCCAGAGCACCTGCGCATCATACTTCAAAGCAGCAGCGTGAAATCACAATAACTACAGTCAAAGTGATATAATAAGACTCAGAAGACTAGAACTACCAGATGATCTTTGCGATTGCATCGGGAGCAGAGGGCACGTAATCCCTCATCGTATCTTCTCATAAAATACAGATCTAACTTCAAACTGGTAAGTTCTCGTTTAATCTTACTATTTTACTTCGGAGTCACGTGAGTGACTACGTGAAGGTTTCAAAGCTCTGTGATTTCATGCCGTATATACAGTTCCATACGACGCACTGCTTCGGTTGACACAGGATAAACAAATAATGTATTGAACATTGTTTAAATTATACAATGAATGTCTTAAACAATAAAAGAACAGTAATACCCCTCTTTCGCAGGGGAAACTACAAAGGAGAACTCAAACAGAACCCAAAACAACGTGCCCCAAATCCTTGCATTGCGAGGACAGGTTTATCATAAATCGTGAAAAAGGTTCCTTTACTGGACCACCCTGTGGTGAGGATTTGGTCTAAAGGCACATCATGCGCCTTTGCTGCATATGTTGACGCCGCCCTGGTGGGTTTTAAAACACATCAGTGTCTACTCCAGCATAATGCAAACCTTTTTCAGCCATCTAGAAATAGTTCTTACTGACACCATTGTATGAGGTTTTATGTGGCAGATGAGCATCGCTGTTTCAGAGCCTCTGAGACTCTTGATGACCTTGATATATTGGCTCAGGTGCGTAACTACACATAGTCTTAGGTCAATGAGTATATTTGAAGCTTATTTTGGTTCCAGCCATCCCTGGCCTGCTCTGTTTGATTAGATCATATGCATAAAATGTAATATTATCTACAGAAGAATGCATGCTGTCCAGTCGTAACTTTTGCAATATCTGGACCCCATTGAACTGCCACTAGCACCATGAACATGACCACTTTGAGCGTTAACTTCTGGAAAGGCAGAGATGTAATTGAAGCCCATTGCCAAATCAGTGTGAGAACTATGCTCACATCCCAGATTTCCAAATATCTAGGTCTGGGAGGGTTTTGTTAGAATACCTCTTATGAATCGGGCCACCAATGGATGAGATCCGACAGAGTGTTGTCAGATCCTTGCCCTAAATGCGAGGACAAAGCACTTCGAGCACTATAAATGGCACTGTAACTTAACTGCTCGTCAAATGCAATGTAGCAAGGAACTCCAATACATCTGGTATGCCTGCAACATGATAAGATATATTTGACTGTAAACAGAACATCTCCCATTTCTTAATATGAGATACATATCGTTTTTTTTAGTACTATCTCTCCAGGCCACCATAATCACATCGACGGTCCTACTCGATAGTCCGAGTCCCTGGAACAGTCTGGTCAGAAGATACAAATCAACGGATTAATACGATCATGTAAAGGGGAACTCTCCTCCTGTCCCAGGGTGAACCAGCAAGTTGCTGCATTTAGGGATAGTCATGAATGGCTGTGTCATCAGTCTCAGAACCAATGGGAACCATGGCTGTGTGAACCAGTTAGAAACTACCAAACACCTAAAGCGTAGTAGTGGTCTATTTTGGTGAGACATTGACTGATGAGTCAGAATGGGGAAAAGCGTAAGAATGTACGTCCCCAATGTAGCGAGAATGTGTCCTCCGCTACTGCCCCTGGAACCGGTTCCCATGAGACGTATAAAAGTAACTAGTGATTTAACCCGGATGCAACAGATCTATGTCTGGCAATCCATACCGGCTGACAATTATTTTGAAACTTTTGGATTCGGCATCCCTTCTATGTTGTCATTAATTCTATGTGACCTGGTGTCTGCCACTTTCATGTTATCTCTACCAGGTAGGTAGATATCTGAGACCAAGATGTTTCTCGTAATGCATCAGTGCCAGATGAGGTTAGCCAGATTGTCACATAATAATGTCCCATGTCATTGATATATGCAACAGCTGTGGTATTGTCAACCTGAAGCTGAACATGCAAATCATGCATTGTTGAGCAGAATGTTTTTAGGCCATAGAATGCACCCAGCAATTCCACGTAGTTTATCTCATGCCTCTGCAGGATTAATGCCTTTTCCACATTCCATCTGCCGCCGCAGCTAGACTTGGTATCAGTGGCTCCCCACCACGAAACACTCACATCAGATTGTAAACTGAAGGTTATTGAGTCAGAATGTCTCTAGTACATCGTGAGACATTAGTTATCTACCACCGCAACTTGCCGATAGCTTCGGCTGACAATTGCATTGGTCTTTTGAATGACCTGCATGTTCTTTTAGTGCTTGTTGTTTAGCTCGTTGCACATTCTGATAATGCAGAGGTCCGAACTGTACTGCAGGGAAACCCACCAGTAATTTACCAATAATACTGGCTACTCATCGGATGCAGTGTTGTTCATCAACCAGATTCCTATAGGCCTTCATAATTCACAGTTTTGGCCGTAGGCAAAGTACTGACATGTTAGCTAAATCAATGATGAACCCCAAATAGCCAATCATTCTAGATGGTACTAAATTGGATTCAATTAGATGGGTGAGGACCTAATCTCTCAAAAAGGTGTTTGGTAACTGAACACATTTACCTATGATGAGAAACATCATCCAAGTATGTCCATTACAATGCAACTGTGAGCGCGGAGTAGCCCTGATACTGGTTTCAACAATTTTGTAAATATCCTCGGGCTGAGGTTAACCTATTGAGCAAAACTTTAAATTGTCACAGCTGTCCTATCCAACTAAATTTCAAATATCTACGGTATTGGTACTGAATAATATGCATCTTTCAGATCTATGGTTGCCATATAACATGCTCTTGATACCAGTTGCTTAGCAGCACTTAAATTGGAGTTTACAAATTTTTATACTGGACCTACGAGTCAAGTCTGGTTAGGTTCAGAATGACTCCACACCCACCATAGTTCTTTTGCCTGGGGAATAATGGACACAAATTGTTGAGGCTGATATGTCGTCCTTTCCATTACCCCTTTTTTGGGATAATTCCAATTTCATCATTCACCTGTAGAGTTTCTGGTATTGAAAAACCCAATACCTGACCAGGTGAATTTTGTACGGGTGGATGTACATCCGAGATAAACCCCATTCGAGACCCCCAGATACAGTCCAGTGTAAATAGATCTGATGTTATGCAGCACCATGTATCATAGAACAATTGCAACCTACCCCCGACCGGCGACTGACCTCTAGAGGATATATCCTGGACTAGTCCAGTATTTGTACCTCCATGGTTGCTGGATTCCTCGGTCTCCTGGCCTTGTTTGGGGTGTGCATTTAGAGTATGCCAATGTTTTGGTCCCTAAGTAAGGGACGTATCAGATATTAAACTGATATGCACAGATGCTACACTTGATCTTAGCCAAATCCCCGAAGAGCCATACGTGTAGCTGGGGTATTCCGGCTTGGTACTTGACCTACACCATCGTCTGTAGATCAATTACACCTTCCCGTTCTGAAAGGGTATGGTTTTTGAGGCGACATCCTGGTCTCAGGATGAGTTTTGATGAGGCCGATTGTTTTTGCCTCATCGTCCAGGTCTTTCCAATGATAATATAGGATCTGAAAAAGGCTGTGACCGTGGGTTGAGCGCAAGCTTGATGGCTATTTTGTGAACAATTAATGTTCAAAATGGGCATTACACAGCAGGGTCCATGTCCTGTTGTGTTTTGATAGTGGTGCCCTTGTACCATTTGCCCAGCCATTATTCCTGCTCGAACCAGGTTTTAGGACTTTCTGCAGCCTTAACTCATGAGCCCTCATGATGCGCCCTCATGATGCACCCCTTTAGATGCACAGGTGTCTGATATCTCTTGTTTAGAAGTTTCCTCCATTATGGAGTCCTGAAGCTGATGAGAGGCCATATAATTAAATTGCTGGCCAGATTGTCATCCATGACTTCACCAGCTCCCGCCGATATGGCAAATTTACTGGCCACATCCGGCACACCTGGAGCATAGCTCATGTGCTTTGGTGTATGCACATGAGCAGTGACACCAAAGTTCAGGGTCAGATTCATACTGCCCTGGCTTCTCCCAGCTCCTGCTCACGGGAGGTATCATGCAGCACTAAACAAGACGCTGCTGTTTATGGGTCCCCATGAAGACTCGTAGGCCATTCCTTCATATGTGTACAGCTCTGTTGCTATACAGACCTCTACTAGAGGTTGCTCTGAAGTTGGCGTCTCAAAGCCGGCGTACACCCGCTGACCGCAACCCCGTGGGTAGGTTTTACTTTATAGGCAATACTCGCCTTATTTTCTTTGTTTTAACATTTTCCCTTTTGGACGTTTCCCTGCTGGCTTCTGTAACCAGCCTTACGGGACCTAGTAAACCGCAGAAAGTTTAAAACACTTACCTGCGGGTGTTTTACTTACCGCTGGTGCGGCTGCGCTCTCCAGCCTGTCGGTGCACCAAACGCGTCTGACATAATGACGCGCAGGCGCTCTGACTCTGAAGTAAAATAGTTTTCGCATAGACAAGAGAACATAATTGGAGATAACTGGAGATCAAATTACCTTCTTAAAACTCCAAATGAAGAATCCCTTTTCAAATCCAAATTCAGCATCAAGGTCTTTCTCATAAACTGTTAGAAATGAAAAATGTGTTAATAATGCAATCCGTGAAAATTCCAGGCTGAAGTTTTAATTTTTTTGGTGTTGTCAGTGTATTTGAAATGCACAGACAAAAAGTAAGTAAGAGTGATCACTCATCTGAAAAGTTTTTGATTACTATATCAGTGCATGACCTACTTCGTGGTAAGATGCAGATCAAACAAGCGACAAATACAGCATTTGGAATGAAAGGAACAGCTCAGCGAGTGAAGTACAGCATTCCCATTTACGAAGGGAAAAAAATGAAAAAAGAATCTTCAGAGATATCAAAAGGAATTTTTTTTTCTACAGTTGCCAGTGCAGTAACATGAGCTGATAAGGAACTTAGACCTCAGAGTTATGAAATATTTTCCACAAATATTATTTGAAACAAAGATTAAATCATTGAATGGGAAATCATGGAATGGTAAATATCTGAGAAACAATAATGGACAAGGTAGAGTAACATGAAGAACATGCTCCACCATTCATGATCATGACCGATCCTTTCAAGGAAATAGTTCCAACAATAAATCACTGGCCTTATTGTTAAATGCCTTTAGATGCTAAAGGATGGTAACTCATTTACTCCATTATCTCGGTGATGCTGATAGCTTTACTGATGTTCTATCACAAAATCCATGCTAGTCACACTAAGGTATTGATCATTTTAATATAAAAATAGAAACAATATACACAGACATAAGCAATAGTATTTTCAATGGCTCATAGTCCAGCCTGGTATGAGCAAATGAAAATAATGGTTAACAGAAGGCACTGTTCTCTGTAATTATCACATTAATGAATGAATCATAAAACAACTCAATTTATCATTTTACACTATTGGGAACTGTGTTTTATCCTATAATTTAAAAAGATTAATTTTACATCAATCAACAGAAAAATCAGATCAATTTCACTTTTTTAAACAAATTTTTGTTGAACAATAGAATTTAAGAGTTGCATTTTTGGCTTGCACCATTTCTCTTTAATATATAACTACGTGCTGGGAATATGGTTGGCTGGCTTAAATGTCTCTGTAGATTTCCACTTGTGAATCACAAGACATTTTTGCACTTGCAGATATGCAGTCTGATATTATGAACTATATGTATCAGCAAAAATACAATACTCAAAAATATTTAATAATATAAGAATTTAACAGATACTATAACCTCAAATTTAACTAAAGTTTTGATTCAAACCTAATACATCAGCTTATCTTTATTCAATAAAAAGTCAAAAGAGTTAATTGTCATGTGTCCCTGACAGGACACATGACAATATACTTTCACCATGTCTTGTACAACTTAAACGCTGACAGTCTGTTTATCAAATAACAATTCCTGGTCACTGCTGCTGATTGCACTAAGCAATTTGGTTAAACATTTTTGTTTACTGTACTAAATTGAAAATCTCAGATACATTAAACTAAACTCGGCATGTGTGTCTTTCCAAAGCTACTTTAACAAGTGCACCACAAAACGATTTTCCTACATCTTTCTCTTGACATCATTGGAAATTAACTCTGGTGAAACTGATGTGATGCCCAAACATCTTTAACATCACTCGTTCCTTTTGGTATAAATGTTCATTTTAATCACATTCATTCTCTATTCAGGAACCCAAGCATTCAAAGCCAAGCTGGTCCAATTTGGCCAAGCTGCTAAATTTGCATCAAAGTTGCCCATCATTGCTTTTCTGCCTTCTGAAAGGTGCACTTGTGGAAAGTTTAAAAAAATACCATCTGCTAATGCAGGAAGAAATCTATAATCATTATCTCCCTAAGTTTATGATCAATTTTTTTTCCACAGTACATATTCAACTGCAGATGTTGCTCCTAAAATAAATAACTTGCCTGAATTAATCTAAAATAGCTTTAGTAGGACATTAATAGGTGTAATTATTATTTATACATAAATTATCCACAGGTGATATACAAAAGAAGACATCAACACATCAAAATGACAACAAAAATGTTAGTAGGTAAAATACAGATGTTCAGAGTGCCAAATATGTAGGTGGAGTGAAGAAATCTTTGACATCACATCATCAATGTACAGTACATGATGATGCAAATATTAGCAGACTGGCATTTCTCAAAATAGCTATTCCAACAAAGAACATGAAACATAGAACAGTACAGCACAGGAACAGGTCCTCTAGCCCACAATATCCGGGCCAAGCTAAACTAACTTCTGCTCGCATATGATCCATATCCTTTCATATCCTGCATATCCAATAGCCTATCTAAAAGCCTCTCAAATGCCACTATCATATCTGCCACGACCACCACCCCCGGCAGCGCTTTCTGGGCACTCACTACCATCTGCACAAAGAGAACTAGCCCTAAACTTCTCCTTTAAATTGTGTCTCTCTCACCTTAAAACTATGCCCTCTTGTCTTTGACATTTCCACCCTGGAAAAAAGGTTCTGACAGTCTACCCTAAGTTGATATATTTCATAATAAGCTCATGTTGATATATTTCTATCAGGTCTCCCCTCAGCATCTGACATTCCAGAGAAAGCAATCAATATTTGTCCAAATGCACCATTTGATTTTTACAACATTTCCTGTGCCCTCTAATATTAATGATCCTTACAATTACAACTTTTGTAAATTTTTCAGTCGATCCAATTCAGATCTCTTGTAGAAAGGATACGTAGACCACTTCATTTATGCCACACTATAAACCATTTAGTAATACAATCATCATCATTGTTGAAAACATTAGCGGACACAGTGGTGCTGGTTTCTGATGGGCACGGTGATGGATACAAGTGTGTTGAATCAGGGCTGCCAACTCTCACTCTTTCGGCGTGAGACTCCTGCCTTGGAGCTATTTCTCACGCCCTCACGCTCATGACCGAGTTCTCACGCTAAGTTCAGTCCCTGCGCCAGTTTGACCCTTTGCGCCGGCTGCCAGCGCTTTGTGCGGTCTGCGGAAGCGCGTCGGTTGACGGATGTGAGTAAAGTTCGTCTCTTCCCTTTGGTCGAATGTGCAGCTGCCGACAACAACAACCAGGTGAAGCAGTTGTCAAACATGGGTGGGGGGAGCAACGACACCAGAAATGAGGCCAAGCATCTAGGACAGGGTTCGGACTATGGGCATACGGCCCATAACACAAAAAAACGCTTTTTTTTTTTCAATTCTTTTTCGCAGGGTCCAAACCTGGAACAGAAACCATGACCACCTCCTCCCCTCAACACTAGCGGGCAACAGCAACGCTCTCACTGCAAGCTGCTTCAATTAAACCTCTCTCTCTTCCTTCTCCCCCCACTCTTCTCCCTCTCAATATCTTCCCCGCCCACCACTCATTCTGTTGCAGGCGAGCCGACCTGGGAACTGCGGCCAGTCCCTGGAACGCGAGCTGATCTGGGAACGGCAGCCAGTCCCTGGGCACACAGACTGCCAACTTGATCAGTATGGACAAATTGGGCCAGCCATGTACATGTTGTATAACTGACTCTATGCAGACCTGAATGGGTTTAGAATTACTATTTAAGCAAAATTGCCCTCACTTTCCCCATTTTGATTCTTGAGATTAATATCCCTTTGCTCTGTTAACAGCGTTAAAGTACTTATGAGGTAGAGTCAGGAAAGGGGACATATTATTTTTTTTTAGTTTGCTTTAATTTGTTAGTTGATTTTTTGTTGACTGCCATAATTTCTGAAATAGTCTTAAAGTAACTTAACTGTTATAAAGCAGTAATAAGTGATTTCTGTCCAAACAATTGGAACTTGCATAAAATGTTTGAATTATTCTCAAGGCTGCCAACTTTCACGCATTGAGCGCGAGACCCGCGCTTTTCACAAAATTCTCATGCTCTCACGCTGATCACAAAATTATATAATGAGAATAGGACCTGTTTTGCTTAACAAATAGTGTAGATGCTGGTTTAAACTGAAGATAGACACTAAAAACTAGAAAAACTCAGCAGGACAGGCAGCATCTCTGGAGAGAAAGAATGGGTGATGTTTCGAGTCGAGACCTTCAGCCTGAAGAGGTTGAAAAACCAGCCATAAAACACAATGACTGGACATGTGTGTTATCCAACTAAGGGCAGAAATCAGAATCATGTGTTCATCTTTTTTCACGTGACATCATAATAAATATATTACTGAAAAAATAATGTAATGGGTTGGCACGGTGGTGCAGCGGTAGAGTTGCTGCCTTACTGCCACATGGGTTTTCTCTGGATATTCCGGTTTCTCCCATATCCGAAAGAAGTGCAGGTTTGTAGGTTAATTGACTTCTGTAAATTGTCCCTGGCGTGATGGATGGAATTGGTGTATGATTGATTGCTGGTCGGTGTGGACCTGATGGGCAGAAGGGCCCGTTATTTTTACATATATATCTTCATTTCATTGAACCATATATGATTGAATATGTGGCATTATTTTCGTCTTGTTTCTATATTCAAAGGGCAAGGTTGAAACTGTCTGAAGAAGGGTTTTGGCCCGAAACGTTGCCTATTTCCTTCACTCCATAGATGCTGCCGCACCCATTGAGTTTCTCCAGCAATTTTGTCTACCTTTGATTCTCCAACATCTGCAGTTCCTTCTTGAACAAGATTGGTTGATTTATTTGTGCAGAACAGTGATGGAAGTCTGACTTTTGCTTTGTTTCTCCGAGTTTTTCTCTATATATATATGCATAACAGCATGAATATAATCTGATTTCGATACATGAATATAGTCAATCATGTGCTCAACCTGTTAGCAAGAGCTTGTCTCTATTGTGGAATGTAATTAGGAATGTAATTTAGCCTAACCTTATTCATACCTAATCCAATTTAAAGCATAAATGTTGCATCCAAGTGTAAGTTAAAAGACTCGCTACAGTATGCACCGAATTGCACAATTTTAAGCTGAAAAATGTAAAAGCTCCTTACCCCCCAACCCCCCTCCCCCCCCCCCCCCCCCCCCCTCCCCGTCGCTACGCTCACTCGCAATTTCTCACTCTCAATGTTGGCAGCCCTGGTTGAATAGTGCTTTACAAGGCTTTGTGGATTTATTATTTGGAAAAGGGTGTTTTTTTTTTAATGTTTAAAGGCCTCCAATACAAAAAACAACCTTCCACCATCATCCTCTGTTTCTTTCCACATATTAATTCTCTATTCAGTTGCAACCTTCCAATGGCTACACGTGGAATCTTAACAAATGCCTTGCTGAAGTCCATTTCAACAACGTTAATGGCTTTGCCCTCATCATTCCTTTTGGTTACATCTTCAAAAAGCAAAATCAAATTTGTAAGACACATACTCCCATGTACAAAACCGTGCTGACTATCCAAATGCATATATAGCTTATCCCTCAGAATCCAGTAACTTGCCTACAACAGATGTTGGGCTCACCAATCTATAGTTCCAAGGCTTTTCCTTGTAGCCCTTCTTAAATTGAGGCACAACAATAGTAACCCACCAGTCTTCCAGCACCTCACCAATGTCGAATGATGATTCATATATCTCAGCCAGGGCTCCTGCAATTTCTTCTTTAGCTTCCCATTGTGGCCTCAGATAAATCCAGGAGATTTCTCTACCTTCATACGCTTTCCGAACCTCCTCAATCGTAATACAGACTGTCCTCAAGACATCTCCATTAACCATTCTAACTTCCCCAGTCTTCATGCCTTTCTCCATGGTACAAACAGAGGAGAAACAATCATTGACGACTTAGCCCATCTCCTGTGGCTCCCCACAGAGATGACTGTTTTGTATTCTGAGACACCCTATTCTCTCTCTAGTTACACTCTTTCCCTTAATGTACTTGAAAAATCTCTTAACATTTTGCATACTATCTGCCAGAGTTATCTCCAGTCCCCTTTTTTGCCCTCCGGATTTCCTTCTTAAATATGCTCCTCAAATCCTGAAACTCCTCCAGGGATACATCTGATCCCACCTCTCTATACCTGCCACCTTCGTTTTCCTAGAGCCTCAATTTCTCTCATCATCCAAGCTTCCTTACCCTTTTTACCCTGCCTTGCCCTTTACTCCAACAGGAACATGCAAGCCCTGAACTCATCATCGCACTTTTATAAGCATCCCACTTTCCGGACATTCCTTTGCCCAGAAACAACCTACTCCAATCGACTTTACCAAGTCCCTGTCTAATACTACCAAAGTTGGCCTAGGCCCAATTGAGAATTTTAATTTGTGCGTCTGCTCTGTTCTTACCCATAACTATTTTAAAGCTAATAAATCTGTGGTCACCAGTCCCAAAAGGCTCGTCCACTAAAACTTTATTCGCTTGCCCTTCCCAATTTCATAAGAGTAGGTCAACCTTTGCCCTCTCCCTTGTAGGGCCATCTGTACATTGCCTGGGGAAACTTTCCTCACTCTTCTTTGAGAGGGTGCCAGGGCACAGTGGTTTCTCCAAATGTTTTTGACAAACTAACAAGGATAAATTTACCCAAAAGTATTGAAATATATACAAGTAAATCACAAGACTCTCAAGTTAAACAAGCCAAATACGCAGCTGATTTGGAGGTGACTTGCAACGGAATCAACAGATGTCAAAGAAACAAAATATTGGGCCCTCTTCACCATCCACAGAAAATACAGGTGTTTCCATTCATTCAATCTCATATAATTCACACTAAGGTTTTACAATTTTATAACTCTAGAGAAAGTTTACTGTATACACACAGGTGCTCAGCCACCTGCTTTGTGAACAGGTTTAGAAAATAATCTGCCAGAGACGTCCTTTTACAGCAAAATGTGACCTTCAATTCGTCAATGGCAATTTTTAGATAACATGATTTTAACCAAAAGTTGCAGAGCTGAAATAATCTTTTGAAAAGCCAAGTACGAGAGAATATCCACAGCTCCCTGCCATTGGATTGTATTCTGATTGACATTTTATATCATGACATTATTCAGAATCTCTAACAGTGAGAAAGCATCTTTAGGATACTTTTAAAATGTTGCCTTACAAATGCATTGAAATGTTATCCTAGACCCTTGTAAGAAAGCCAAAAAATAAGGTTTAACAATTTCCTACTCTGAGCTGATTCAGGAATTGGTTATAAATATGAAATTATGTTTAATATTGTGCTAAAAATGAGTAATCAATCCTATGTGTGTCTATTCTCCACAGGTGCTGCAACCGGCTTCAAGCACATTTCAGATTTTCAGCATCAGCAGTATTTTAATCTGTAATCATTTACAGATAATTTTAAAATATTAACACCAGCAATGTTATCCTACGTAAATAATTGACTGTTAGTTTTTTGACAAGTATTAAAACCTTAAATAACCTCTTATATTTCATGTATGTTCAAAGCAGTAATACTTTATTACCTCTGTGGATTACCAATCAATATGTGTGCATAACTAAAGAATTACTTTCAAAGTACACAATGTGCAAGTCAAATTTCTCATTTGCAACTAGGACTGATGTGAAATTTTTTATGCTTCAGATTATTATTATTTTGTCCAGGAATTATAGAATACTGTGTAGTAGAAGAATGGTTCTACTCGTATATATGAGCAGTGGAAGAGAAGGAGTAAATGATAAAGCAGGATTTTTGTTTAAATGACATTCTTTCTAAGACCAGAAATAAAGATATAAAGCAGATCAGTGCTTCACAGTAAATCCGAAACAATAACTCACTACTAAATGCAGCATTTCCAAATCATTCCAGCTCTAAAGCTTCTATTCTGATGGATTATATTTCATTTCACACAAAAATATTTAATGAACGTTTCAAATAATCAATCCCCCAATGAATGATGCATGACAAGATATTGATCCTGATAAAAAATTATAGTGAAATAATAGCCTGGATTTTGCTGCTGGTCAATACACTTGCATTTGGCATGACACTTCATGAGCCTTTATGCTTGATGTTCCTTTCAGACATTTTTATTCATTATTTCCGATTTGGATCACTGACAAGAAGGGCATTTATTGCCCATTTGCAACCGGTCTTTGAAAGAGTGGTGGTGAGCAATTGAACAACTTTTGAACAGTTGTAATCCCAGGAGTTTGCAGGATTTATACCCAGCAAAAATATAGTTACAGCAACATATTTCCAAATCAGGATGATGTGTAATAGTGTCCGCTTGCTGCAGGATGTAGTATTTTTATGTGCCTTCAATCCTTGTTCTTCATGGCGGTTAAGTGCCAAGTGTTAGAGTAGCCTCAATGATAATTGCACAGCATAGATGGTACACAGTACACCCATGATAGGCATGGTAAAGGTAAATGATTAGGGCAGTGAATCAGTCATCACTCAAAGTTTAGTTTAGTTTAGAGTTACAGTGTGGAAACAGGCCCTTCGGCCCTCCGGGTCCGTGCCGACCAGCAATCCACATACACTAGCACTATCTTACACACTAGGAACAATTTACAATCTTTACCAAAGCCAATTAACCTACAAACCTATCTTTGGAGTGTGGGAGGAAACCGGAACACCCAGAGAAAACCCACAGAGAGAACATACAAATGGCGTACAGACAGCACCTGTAGTCAGGATCGAACCCATCCAAGCAGTCGTCTACCCAGCCCACTATAAAAGTGGACGACACCACTCTTGAAAACGTTGACCACTTCCCCAACCTTGGCAGCATTCTTTCCTCAAAAGCTGAGGTCAACCATCGCCTGAGTTGTGCCAGCAGAGCCTACAGCAGACTCAGGAAAAGAGTCTCTGAAGACCGAGACCTAAAGGCTCAAACAAAATTGCTGGTCTACAGAGCCGTTGTCCTCCCCACCCTGTTGTATGGAACCGAGTCATGGACCACCTACAGCAGGCACCTGAGAGCTCTGGAACAACACCATCAAAGATCCTCACGAAAGATTCTGAGGATCAGCAGGAAGGACAAACACACCAACATCAGCGTTTTGGAGGAAGCCAAAATGACCGGCATCACCATCACAATAATGCAGCACCAACATCAGTTGACTGGCCTCGTCATCTGCATGTCCAACACACGTCTCCCTAAACTGATCCTGTGCTCTCAACTGAAGGAAGGTCGGCGAGCCCCCAGTGGGCCAAAGAAACGCTTCAAGGACAACATCAAAAACAGTTTGAAGAAATTCGACATCACATCGCACAACTGGGAGCAAATTGCACTGGACAGGCGCTCCTGGAGGAAATCCGTGCAGGAAGGAGCTGCATGTCACAAAATGGAGCTACCCTGTGTCGCAGAGACAAAGCGACAGCACCGTAAGGAGAGCGAGAAGGGGACCCGACGACTGCCAACTACCTCCAGTTTCCACGTTGCACCAAGGTGTGTGGATCCCGGATCGGCCTCTACAGACATCTGCAGACCCACAAGTAGACGACCCTACACCTATAGTCAGGCTCGAACCCAGGTCTCTGGCGCTGTAAGGAAGCAACTCCAGCGCTGCACCACCATGTTGCACTTAAATAGACTGCTTTATGTGGAGGGCATTCCATCACATTCATAAAAAGGTATGTCATGGACATGATGGAATACTTTCCAGGATTTGTGATGAGGTGAGTTTCTGGCATATCGACTAGAGAAGCTGGAATCTGAAGCAAAAATCAAACTGCTGGAGGAACTCAGTGGATTAAGCAGCATCTGTGAAAGGAAGGGGGGAGGAACTATCAACATTTCAGGTTGACATCCTGCATCAGGCGTAGATCATCCCAAGACATTGACAGTTCCTTTCCCTATCCACCCATAGATGACCTTCCACCCACTGAGTTCATCCAGAAGTTTTGTTGCTCTAGCTTCTGACCTATCCTTATAGTCTGCCTGTTGAGCTTCAGATCTATGATAATCCTTAATCCTTTACCTCAGCCCCAGATGAGGATGAAGGAGGACTCTACCTTAGTAATGCTATTGAATATCATGGGTAGGTGAGTGACCAAAATCACAATTTTATCAGGCCTCTGATTTCAAAGGAAGACACAATAGAAAATAACACAACACTGATGCATCTGTGACCAGAATTACAGTGTAATCGATCGTATTGTTTAAACGAGAATTGCAGAATTCTGAATGAATATCCAATTGGGGAAGTGACTTGGAATTGTTAATACAAAATCAAATCAAGTACAGAAAGCAATCAAGCACAGAAAATCAATAAAGAAATAAGATAACTGGTTTAAGGGAGAAAATGAAATGTATTTTTTCATAAATCACCGACAATAACTAAAATCTGAACAAAAAAGAGTACACGTTGTTATTGTTAAATTATAGTGCCCAAGGCTCTTTGGTAGTAGTTAAGATTTTCCTTGTCATTAAAAAGAAAATCCCTTAATGAGATTCCAGGCATTCTTCAGCTTCTAGAAAAGCGTTACAAATCAGACATCAATTTCAGACTGCTGCAATTAACTATGCATTTGCAATTGCTGAAAGTCTATGTTGAAATTATTAATTGTATTAGCCTCACCATTGGGACAAACCACCCAAAGGAAAATTGCCAATGCCCAGTGGAATTAATTATAAAAAAAGAGATGTGCTTAACCAAGGCATGTCAATTAAGTTCTATTTTCTGTTACTGAAATGCAATCAGCTAATTAATTCAGTAGCGAAGGAGGACTTGTAGAGTGATCCGATCTGTCTGATTCCACTGTTCTTTCCCCATAATCCTGTCTTGTTAGGTTCTTGCTCTCCTTCAAGTACGTAACAACTTCAATTTGAAGCTTCTGATCAATTCTGCGTTCACCTCTATTACTTGAACACTGCACCCTTCCTTGGACTATCGCTCCTAAAGTGTTGTGTTCTCACCATTGACGTGCAAAGTTTCAACAAAACTACCTACTTTGTACTCTAATTTTACAAACCACTCTAATATGCCCTAACACTTTAAAGATTTATGCCTGTGTGATAATCTCTGGATTAGAATTGAACCATATGCACAAGGTAAATAACATGAGTGAGGTAAATGTCTGGCTTAAAGCATGTGGTGGTAGATATGGATTCCAGCTCATCACCCACCTCTCTGAACTTCCTGTGGGAATCAGAAGCGTCTCATGACCATCCGTCTGGTGCTTGCCAACGACCAGATGGCAAAGGTTGTGAGTGCCTATGCCCCTACTTTCAACTTTAAACAGGAAGTAAAAGAGACCTTCTATGCCTGCTTGGACGAGACACTGTCTAGAATCCCCAGGGAGGATAACATTATTCTTCTGGTAGACTTCAACGCCAGGGTCGGCTGGGACGAACACCTCTGGAAGGGTACTATAGGAAAGGAAGGCATCAGGAACATCAACTCCAATGGAATTCTGCTTCTCAGCAAATGTGCTCAGCATGACCTCACCATCACTAACAAATTCTTTCACCACAAAAACAAACTTAAGGCACCTTTGAGACACCCACGCTCCAAACATTGGCATCTCATTGACTATGTCATTGCACGAGCCAGGGACCACCATGACGTGAACATCACAAGGGCCCTAATCGATGCAGCTGACTGCTGGACAGATCATCGCCTCATCCACTCCATGATGTCCTTCAAACTCAAGAGGAAGAGGGGGATTCAAAAGAAGCAGATCTAGCCAAGACTGAACCTTGAAAGTCTGGAGGAAGCTGCCACCCAGCAGTGACTTCAGGCTTCCCTTGGGAAAAGCCTCCAACAGGAATATCCTGATGACATTGAAGGGCACTAGAACCGGCTCAAATCCACCATCCTTGATACCTGCAAAACCACCCGTGGGTGCAAATCCTGAAAACACCAGGATTGGTTTGACGAGAACGACACAGAGATAGATCAGCTCATCTCCACGAACAGGAAAGCTTTTCATGCCTGGCAAAATGATGTAACCTGCAAGGCCAAAAGAGCGGCTCACTCCACAGCCAAGGCAGACGTCCAGAGCCGGTGAGGGAATTTAAGAACTCTTGGTGGACAGAAAAGGCTCTGGAAATCCAGAGACTGGCAGACGCAGGTGACAGCAGAGGCTTCTTCAGTGCTACTAAGGCCGTCTGTGGTCCAAGCTAAAGCGGCTTAAACCCACTGCACTCAAAAGACGGGCAAGAACTGCTGAAGGACAATGTGTCCATTAACGCCCAATGGAGGGAACACTTCCAGGAACTCCTCAACCATGACAGCACAATTGAACCAGACATTACCCACCACATCCCCAGAGTCCCATCAGAGAAGACATGGAAGAACCTTCCACTATGACAGAGGTTCAAGATGCCATCAAGAGCCTTAAAACAACAAGGGCAACAAGGCCACCGGTCCAGATGGGATCCCAGCTGAGATGTTAAAGGAAGGTGGACCGGAGCTGCTGTATCACATCCACACCCAACTCATCAAGGTCTGGGAAAAAGAAGAACTTCCCTCAGAACTCAGGGATGCTCTAATAGTGACCATTTTCAAGAAGGGGGACAACGCTGAATGTGGAAACTACAGGGGCATCTTGCTCCTGTCAACAACAGGCAACGTCCTTGCTCGTGTCCTTGCAAACTGACTTCTACCACTATCTGAGGAGGCACTCCCAGAATCACAGTGTGGCTTCTGCCCATCCAGAGGTACAACAGACATGATATTTTCAGCACCATAACTCCAGGAAAAAGCATCCTTTGTACATGGCCTTCATAGACATGACAAAGGCTTTCGACACTGTAGGCCACCAGGCTCTTTGGAGCATACTATCAAGGTACGGTTGTCACGACAAGTACATCAGAATAATGAGGCATCTACATGATGGCATGTTGGTCACAGTGCTCAGCAACTGTAGCTCTGAATCCGAGCCCTTCACTGTGGAAACGGGGGTCAAACATGGATGCATCACTGCACCCACCCTGTTTGTCATCTTCATTGCTGCCATACTTCACCTCATTGGTGAAGAGCTGCCACAGGGATCCCTATCCTCTACAGAACTGACGGTGGGCTTGTCAACCTTAATAGGTGAAGGCCAAGAGCAAAGTCAGTAACACCGCCATCATGGAGCTTCAGTACACGGACGACTGCGCCATTGCAGCACGCTCTGCAGAAGACGTCCAGGGCATCCTGAATGCCTTTGCCAAGGCCTACAGAGCCATGTGCCTAGCCTTAAACATCAAGAAGACCCAGGTCCTACATCAACCTCCATCCAACCAGCTGTCTACCCAGCCCACTATAAGAGTGGACGACATCACTCTTGAAAACGTTGACCACTTCCCCTAACTTGGCAGCATTCTTTTCTCAAAAGCTGACATCGGCTGAGGTCAACAATTCGCCTGAATTGTGCCAGTGGAGCCAACGCCAGACTCAGGAAAAGAGTCTCTGAAGACCAAGACCTAAAGGCTCAAACAAAACTGCTGGTCTACAGAGCCATTGTCCTCCCCACCCTGTTGTATGGAACCGACTGATGGACCACCTACAGCAGGTACCTGAGAGCTCTGGAACAACACCATCAAAGATCCTTATGAAAGATTCTGAGGATCAGCAGGGAGGACAAATGCACCAACATCAGCGTTTTGGAGGAAGCCAAAATGACCATCACAATGATGCAGCACCAACATCAGTGGACTGGCCATGTCATCCGCATGTCCAACACACGTCTCCCTAAACTGATCCTGTGGTCTCAACTGAAGGAAGGTCGGCGAGCCCCCAGCGGGCCAAAGAAACGCTTCAAGGACAACATCAAGAACAGTTTGAAGAAATTCCACATCACATCGCACAACTTGGAGCAAATTGCACTGGACAGGCGCTCCTGGAGGAAATCCGTGCAGGAAGGAGCTGCACGTCACAAAATGGAGCAACCCTGTGTCGCAGAGACAAAGCGAAAGCACCGTAAGGAGAGCGAGAAGGGGACCCGACGACTGCCAACCACCTCCAGTCTCCACTGCCTACGTTGCACCAAGGTGTGTGGATCACGGATCGGCCTCTACAGACATCTGCAGACCCACAAGTAGACGACCCTATGGAGAGGAGAGGACAGTCATGCTCGTTTCGAGTGACCGCCGATGATGATAATGCATGCTCTAAACCTACCTGACTTCCCCAAATATAAAACCTTGCACTGTCATCTCCCAATGCTTTTCCCAACTTTCCATCTGATATCTATCCTGCATGAATGTACATTAACACTATCCTACACACACTAGGGACAATTTACAATTATACCAAGCCAATTAACCTACAAACCTGTAAGTCTTTGGAGTGTGGGAGGAAACCGAAGATCCCGAGAAAAGCTATGCAGGTCACGGGGTGAACGTACAAACAAGTACCCATAGTTAGGATCAAACCCAGGTCTTTAGTGCTGAAAGGCAGCTACTCTACTGCTGCGCCATTGTACCGCCCATCATTACCACATATCACCTTCAGCATCTGTGCTGCTAATATATATATCACAATCAACAAGGGTTCCAGCAGTGGTCTTAAGGTTGAATCACTGCAATAATCATTACTAAAACTCTCATCTTGTTACCTTCCAGTTTACCTTACATTTGTGCAAAAATGGTACACGATAGCACCATGATTCACCATTCTCCTATGCTGCAAGAGCAGTAAGTTTTGTTCCGATCGGTGGTATATTTTAAAAGTTATAAAAGTTTAAAAATCTGAAAAACCATGCATGCGCAGATTGTTCTCCTCTCCTGTCAGTCGCCCTCACTTGTGGGACAGCAACTCCCCTTCCTGCATCATCGCCGCACTGATTGGCCACGTTCGCTGTCAGTCACCCGGCGCTGAGCCTGAGGCTGACGGCTGCAACCTCAAGAGCCTAGGGAGGTGAGGATGGAGAGTGGGGGGATTGAGGGAGAGGAGGAGGTAGGGAGGGAGAGTGGGGAAAGTGGTGGAGGAGAGGAGGGAGAGTGGGGGGGAGGAGGGAAATAGAGGGAGCAGAAGGGGGGAGTGGGGGAGGTAGTGAGTGTGTAATAGAGGATGAGGAGGGCAGTGGGGGAGGTGAGGAGGGATAGTGGGGGGAATAGAGGGTGAGGTGTGGGGGAGATGGGAGATAGAGGGGGGTAGGGAGGGGAGATGAGTTATGGAGGGAGGGAGGAAGTGACTGAGGGTAAGGGAAAGGAGAGGG
This sequence comes from Raja brachyura, assembly GCA_963514005.1. Next base: position 46,786,734 of record OY740788.1, read on the forward strand.
AGGGTGAGGTGAGGGAGGGCTTGGGGAGGGAAGGAGGAGAGGGGAAGAAGAGGGAAGATGAAGAGGAGGGGAAGAGAGTGCGGGGGGGTGAGGGGAAATGAGCCGCGCATACGCAGTTGGGGGCTATGAGTGAGTGGAGGAATATTGCGTTGGGGAATGGGTTTCGTTGGGGGACCAGGCCTCCCGTGTGACAGGGACCCATCTAGTCCCACTTAGTCTAGTCAAGCAATAAATCTCCGGACGAGAGACCTACCAAATCTCTTGTTCTGCAAATCTGTGTTTCTCCCAAATCTAGTTGAGATATCTGTTATAATGAAGACGAAGAAACATAAACTCCCATGCACTATTCCTCATGCAAATTCACCCTAACAGTGTAGAGATTTACTGCCTTATTGTGATGTCTCACTCTGGTATTCCATACACTTGTTGCAGTTTGACCTCTGCAAGGAGACAACCCTATTATCATACAAACACAATTTGAACCTCTGCAAAATAATAACTGAAAAGGAATGAACAGAGAGTCACCTCAGTTAGATATGAAAAATGGAAATATGTTCCTGTAAGCTATGGCTTACAATCCTTACCAGTCATGGAAGATGAAGAATCATCTCCTTCATGGCCTAATGAAGTGCAACATCCTTTGAAACATGACTGAAATGTTGTGAGAACCAGGAAAGCGAGTCTAGTTGGCTACATGCCGGAGCAGGGATTATAAAAAGTAAATTCTAATCTGGCAGAATTTCAAACTCATGAGTTACAACTCATTAATTCAGGAACCAAACGCACAATTTGCTGATGCTAAAGCTCTAGAAAATATTTTAAAAACAGGTGAATATAGTTGAACCAATTCTGATCTGTACAGACTCTAATTATGTCAAGAATGCAGTGGAAAGGGATCTCCACACCTAGTCGACTAATGGATGGAAAACACACAGAGGAAACCACTTCCATGTTTGTCCACGTGAAAAGCTATTCATGAGTCAATGAATCAATCATTAGTGCATACATCAGGCCACCTACAATGCTATGGTAATAAATTACCAGATGAACATACAAAACAAGCTGTTGGGATAGACCTTACCATGGTAAAGAAGGCCAGGGGTTATGATAAAAAAATAAGCAACAGGTAAAAAATAGCCAATATGTTGTTTCAAGGATACTCTTAGAAACTGTTCAACCCAGCCCAAAAGGATTTCAAACACAGTACAAATGTGAGGCTGATGGTAAGTATATTTAGATAACCTACCCTAGATAAGAAACGGTCTCTGTTGAGGATAACAGCAGACAACGTGCCACACTACACAGCTTCAATTATTCTAATTTAGCTGTCATTCAGTATTATTACAGTACAACTGTGATTACACAATTAGACAATAGACAATAGACAGTAGGTGTAGGCCATTCGGCCTTTCGAGCCAGCACCGCCATTCAATGGGATCATGGCTGATCATCCCTAATCAGTACCCCGTTCCTGCCTTCTCCCCATATTCCCTGCTATCTTTAAGAGCCCCATCTAGCTCTCTTTTGAAAGTATCCAGAGAAATGGCCTCTACCAACCTCTAAGGCAGAGAATTCCACAGACTCACAACTCTCTGTGTGAAAAAGTGTTTCCTCATCTCCGTTCTAAATGGCTTACCCCTTATTCTTAAACTGGGGCCCCTGGTTCTGGACTTCCCCAACATCTTGAACCTGTTTCCTGCATCTAGCGTGTCCAAACCCTTAATAATCTTATATGTTTCAATACGATCCCCTCTCATCCTTCTAGATTCCAGGATATACAAGCCCAGCCGCTCCATTCTCTCAGCATATGACAGTCTCGCCATCCCGGGAATTAACCTTGTAAACCTATGCTGCACTCGCTCAATAGCAAGAATGTCCTTCTTCAAATCAGGGGACCAAAACTGCACATAATACTCCAGGTGTGGTCTCACTAGGGCCCTGTACAACTGCAGAAGGACCTCTTTGCTCCTATACTCAAGTCATTTTATTATGAAAACCAACATGCCATTCGCTTTCTTCACTGCCTGCTGTACCCGCATGCTTACTTTAATTGGCTGATGAACAAGGACCGCCGGATCCCATTGTACTTCCCCTTTTCCCAACTTGACATCATTTAGATAATAATCTGCCTTCCTGTTTTTGCTACCAAAGTGAATAACCTCACATTTACCCCCAATAAACTGCAACTGCCCACTCACCCAACCTGTCCAAGTGACCCTGCATTCTCAAAGCATCCTCCTCACAGTTCACACTGCCACCCAGCTTTGTGTCATCTGCAAATTTGCTAATGTTACTTTGAATCCCTTCATCTACATAATCTAAATCATTGATGTATATTGTAAATTGCTGTGGTCCCAGCACCAAGTCTTGCGGTACCCCACTAGTCACTGCCTGCCATTCTGAAAGGGACCCGTTAATCCCTACTTTTTGTTTCCTGTCTCCAAACCAAATTTTCTATCCATGTCAGCACTCTACCCCAATACCATGTGCCCTAATTTTGCCCACCAATCTCCTATGTGGGACCTTATCAAATGCTTTCTGAAAGTCCAGGTACACTACATCCACTGGCTCTCCCTTGTTCATTTTCCTAGTTACATCCTCAAAAAAATTCCAGAATATTAGTCAAGCATGATTTCCCCTTCGGAAATCCATGCTGACTTGGACTGATACTGTTACTACTATCCAAATGTGCCGCTATTTCATCTTTTATGATTGACTCCAGCATCTTCCCCACCGCCGATGTCAGGCTAACTGGTCTATAATTCCCTGTTTTCTCTCTCCCGCCTTTCTTAAAAAGTGGGTAACATTAGCTACCCTCCAATCCACAGGATCTAATCCTGAACCTATAGAACATTGGAAAATCACAGTTAAATCACTAAGAAATCTTTCCACACGTTCTTTACTACCATCAGTAAATATGTGTTGTATCTCCATTACATCACACAAAAGGCAAAAAACATGATGGTACAGCCATTTCTTATCCCTACATATAAATGGTTATTAGTTCATAGATCACATGGCATTTGCCCAACAAATTTAGCTGCAAAATGTAATGTAACAAATCCCTTGGTATGCCTGAAACTGAAGGAAATGGATTGGCCCCTTCCCAAGAAGCCTCCTGATCGATTTGAACCACTAGTCAACCTGAAGGAAGTAGATCAATTTGTCCAGATAGCTGGAGAGAATGATGGAAATAATTTACTCAGCATGGATTTAACATCCATTTGTTCCACAGGTAGAGTATTAATGTACAAAATGGTGTTGGGGCTGTATTTGTTCTCCAGCCTGTGAAAATAACCAATGTGATAAAAAGCAAACAATTTCAGTCAGTGATATTATAATAAGACTAGTACTGCCTCAACTAATCGTCTTTAAACATTTAATGACAGGGAAAATGGTTGAGGGGGGTAATTAGAAATTAAACCTAAAGAACATAGAAGGAATAAAGTGGAGACACAAGTTTTAGTCTGGGATCTTAAGTAAAATACAGAGTGCCGTAATAATTCTGCGGGTGAGGCAGCATCTACGAAGGGCATGTACAAACGGTGTTTTGAGTCAGGACCCTTCTTCAGACTGATTGCAGTGAGGAGAGGTGGGAGGGGATGAGAAAGCTGGAAAAAATGTGGGGGCAGGACAAAGCCTGGCAAATGGTAAGTGGAAATAGGTAATGGTGGGGGGAGGGGGGGAGTTGATTGGCAGATGGACGGACAACGGTTAGAGATGAAAAAGAGGCAAAAGGCTGTAAGTTATGGGAAAAGAGAAGGAATAAATACTGGCCCATTCATTAAAAAGGGTTTCTTTAAAAAAATAATGATGGAAAAGAGCTGACAAATGAACCAGTCCTGACAAACATTAAATCAGCCAATAAGAAAAAAAAGTAAAACTTCAATGTGTTCCAGAACGAAATTGCAGATGCATTCATAGCCTGCCCTCTAGTGTTACATTTCAAAGATTGTACCCTATGCATTTTGTCATTTATATGTGGATAGAAGAGTGCAGATCCATATATTCAACCAGGAATAAAGATAGCTGCATATTATACAGTTTAAAAATTATATATGTGTAGGAAAGGACTGCAGATGCTGGTTTAAATCAAAGGTAGACACAAAAGGCTGGAGTAACTCAGCGGGACAGGCAGCAACTCTGGAGAAGGAATGGGCGACGATTCATGTCGAGACCCTGCTTCAGACATATATACTGGCATTAAACTTAAGACACAACTAAGCGCTAACAATTTTATATTTGCACGATTGAAGAAATTTGAATGACAAATCAATTCCCTTTCATACATGAAATGGTGATCTACTTGAGAAACATGATAATTAAAGGATTTGAAATTATAGGTGGTAAGAATTTCATTGGGTGTGGGGGTTTATCTTGAACAAGGAGCACAATCTTACTCAATGTGGATGTATCAGAAAGTTCACAAAGGGAAGAGGAACTCTTCAGAAAACCATTAGGCCATAATTGAAAATCACAACTTTTTTTTAGCAGCAGTAGTGTAAAGGCTCCCACAACAAGCCAGACCAGACCTTCCTGTATATGTATTTTGTTTAAATTAGTCTTCTGAAATGAATTTTAAAAAACATTACTTGAATTCCCATTGGCAATTGAGGGATAAAATAAAAATGGGTTGGTTTTGAGACCCATATTCCTACATCACAACGCCAGAAACCCAGGTTCTATCCCAATATCAGGTGCTGCCTGTGTGAAGATTGCACATTCTCCCTATGATGATGTGGGTTTCCTCCGGGTGCTCTAGTTTCCTTGCACAAATGTGTGGGTTTGTAGGTTAATATAGCCTCTGTAAATTGTCCCTTGTGTGTTGAGAGTTGATTCAAAAGTGGGATAACAGGAACTAGTGTGAACGGGTGATCGATGGTTGGCGTGAACTCACAGGGCCAAAGAGCCTGTTTCCATGCTGGATCTTTCAATCAATCCATTCATCAATCAAAAACCTGGTCACCGTTCTCATGACCTTGAAGCTATCTTCTAATGTGTCTACATAATTCATATGTTCACTGGAATCCTACAGGAAATTGATTCTACTAAAGACAAAAAATTGCAGCAATCTGATTAGTTTAATTATCAATGCCAAAGCTTGTTTCAGTGGATGCCTAGTGAATATATCTTATCACTATCTTGTTTCTCTTCACCTTGAATTCTTCTGCAGTGATAAGTTGAAATACTTTCTCAACTGCATGGGCTTTTCAACATTTGTGTATCAATTCTACCAGCTTGGAAATTGTACCCTTTGCATCCTTGCTAGCTCAATCATTTAAATCATTTGCATTGTGTAAGAACACTTCTAGCAATGGTTCACATCTGACACCCCAGTTAGCATAATTTCAGGAAAAGTTATCTCATTGCATACACGGTTTTCATATTGATTAATATTTCCACTCCAACTGTGGACGCGATCATTCGGGAGCATTTCAATTTCATTTTACTATTTAGCTTTGGTGCTTGAAATAAGTGGATTACTGTAGTGATGCCATGGTGATTATCTTATTATTATGTGTCACATTACTCCGAAATTAATTAATTAGTTATAATTAATTAGTTATAAAATATTTACTTGTTCACATAAATGCGAGAATTCCCTCTGCATGGTATGGCAAGTAAATTATCTTGCCCCCCTCTCCCTGTTCAGAGTAAAATGTACTGAGTGTTCATGCTTTTGTTTAAAGAACTGGAAACACGAGTCAGCAGCATGAAAAGGAATATCTCTAAAGAATGCTACGCTTTCCTTAATTTCTTGTTACATTGGCTGTTTTTTTAAATTCAACCTCTCGTCTGTTCTGCAATGTTTCGATGCATATTTCGGACCTAACGATAGAATATTTAAGGGAGAAACGAAACCTGACCTATATGCATAAGGATGCACAATGTCTGCAACTTTAACTAATGCAGCGTATTTAGCTATCACATGACGGACACAAAACTCAGCGGGAGAGGCAGCATCCCCGGAGAGAAGGAATGGGTAATGTTTCGGGTCGAGACCCTTCTTCAGACTTCGATTTAAACCAGCAACTGCAGTTCTTTACTACACATAGCTATCACATGGTTTGTCAACTTCCCCCTCTGGTAGAGGGAGCGCGTCCTTACTTCTGGAGACTTTGAACACCTCGTAGAAGGAGTACAAGTGAAATCCAACGGTGACGGCGAGGTAGAAGGCGAATTCGCAGGTCGGCAGGGCTGCGCTCCGCAGTCGTCCAGTTGACCCGCTGCAGCTCATGGTGCGAGAGACGCCGGCGCTTCAAAGCGCAGCAAGGGAGCGAGCGCGCGCTCACGTTAGCTGCGAGCCCTGGAGCGCGCGGGGGCTCCGCCGGTCTCACCTGCAGCCCGCGCCGCTTCCCCTCTACCCCGAGCCCGCTCCACGGTTCATTCCCGCTGCCCAAATGTGAGCGTTTAGCAAGCGGACAATGTTTCTTTCCGAAACTTGAGCACGGCTGCACCATTACAAACCGACTGTTGCAGCCGATATTAGGTTCTGGAGGGAAACTCGATGCGTCCCTCGAAAGTTCTCATGCTTTGCATGGACTTGTTCTAAATCTGAACATTTCACAATATCAATTGAATTATCTAACGCAATCATCTGTCGTATCAACTGCATATATGATGGAACTGTGAATCACAGCGGTCCGCACACTTGGTGCAAAAATTATATTATATTTTATAGTCATTGCGTTTTCATTTAAGCTAAATATTCCGAACCTATGACGGTAAATTGTTTGATAATTATTGGAGAAACTCAGCGGGTGAGGCAGCACCTATGGAGCGAAGGAATAGGTGACGCTTCGGGTCGCGAAAGGTCGCTTATTCCTTCGCTCCATAGATGCTGCCTCACCCGCTAAGTTTCTCCAGCATTTTTATCTACTTTCGATTTTTCCAGCATCTGCAGTTCTTTCTTAAACTTATCATCATTGTTAGTCTGAGGAAGAGTCCCGACCCAAACGCCACAAGAGGACGTTCTTCAGAAATGCTGTCTGACCCGCCGAGTCGCCCCAGCTCTTTATGTTTCTTTTTGTACAAAGTCAAGAGCCGCCTGCGCCATTCTCCAACATTCTCCACCACTTCCGGGGTTGCGTGCTGCGGATAATAAACCATTTGGCGTAATTACATCAAACTAACAGCAATTTGTAGAGATGTATAGTTCAACGTGGAATTCAGAAATGACTGTATGAGGTTTGCACCTCCACCAGGGCAATCTTCAGCAATCAGTGAACAATTCATCTTTGCTAACATGCCCTAAACTCGCGATAACGTGCACTGTAAATGAAATGTAACGTGAGCAATTGAACTGAATCTCAGCGACAGGATACAATGGGATACAATGTATGTACATTAAAGCGTTCAGAGTATGGACAAATTTCAACCCCCAGTTGTCTAGGACGTATTCCTATTGTAAAATATCCGGATAAATGCATGCTTAGAAATGGGTTTTAAATGACATGTTATACCATAAACATTAATTTACACCCTCGCCGCTCCCTCACCCAAAAGCCTTAACATTCAAACTGATTTTGAAAATAATAAAAAATATTGTAGCGCTGCCTGCTGGCGCACGAAGGTATCGAACCCAGCGTTCAGAAGCCACGGTCACGTGACTCGGGAGGGGCTGCTGGTTTTTGCGCGGTTTCGCTTTCGCGCGGCAGGTGAGTGCTGACCACCGTTGTGGCCAGACGTGTTGTAAGAACCTGTGAGCTGAGAAGCAATTTTGAGAATAAAAGAAGTTACAAAACTTAGTTGTCGTTCTTGCGACTGCCAAATTGGTGACCCCGACCTGTCTAGCTGTCGTTCGATAAACAAAAGATCATGCAGAAAACTATGTTCCCGCAGACTCAGATGGCACGTCGGTAAGGTAGGACCTGTCCTCTCGGCCGTCAACGGGAACGGGATACCTCCGCATTCGCACTTATCGTACGTGGACCCTGGACTTAAATTTCGACTCCCGCCCGTATAGGTGGAAGTTCATGGTTGCTGACATCGCTCAACCGATACTGGGGGTCGATTTCTTGCGTGCGTTCGCCCTGTTAGTCGATGTGCGAGGCGGACGCATGGTCCCTGTGTTGGACCTGTGCCCTGCCAAGCCGTGTAATCCGTCCAAGCAACCTACAGAAATTCGACAATCCAGCAACCTTTTGCAGCCTTGCTCGCCGATTTCCCAAGGTTGATCACGCCGCGTCATGGCGTGGTCCACCACATTCCCACCAAGAGCCCACCGGTTCAAGCCCACGCGCGTCGCCTCCCGCCTGATAAACTGCGCATCGTACAAGACGAATTCCAGTTTATGGAGGATATGGGGATTGTCCAGCGGTCGGATAGCCCTTGGGCTTCCCCACTGCACATGGTACCCAAAGCGTCCGGGCATTGGAGACCTTGAGGTGATTACAGGTGTCTTAACGCCGTAACCACGGCAGATCGGTACCCAGTCCCGAACATCCAGGATTTCTCGGCTCATCTGGAGGGCGCAGCTTTTTCTTGAAGGTCGACCTCATTCGCAGGTATAATCAAATTCCGGTCCATCCCGATGACATCCCTAAGACGGCCACCATCACCCCTTTCGGCCTTTTCGAATGGCTAAGGATGCCTTTTGGCTCTAGAACGCTGCCCAGGCATTCCAGAGGCTAATGGATCAGGTCGGTCGGGGTTTGCCCTTCATGTTCATTTACCTCGATGATATTCTGGTGGCCAGCAGCTCGTAGACAGAGCACGTTAGGCACCTCCGCCTGCTCTTTGAACGGCTGTGCAAACATGGGTTGGTGATCAACCCTGCGAAGTGCCAGTTCGGATTGCGTTCCATTTCCTTTTTGGGTCACAGCATTACCTGCCACAGCGCAGCTGCTGCCCGAGAAGGTCGACATTATCAGTCGCCTCCCGAGGCCTTTATCCGTCAAGGGCCTGCAAGAATTTATCAGAATGGTAAATTTTTACCACCGATTCGTCCCGTCAGCAGCCGCCGTCATGCGGCCGTTGTTCCAGTGTCTGGCCGGTATGCCTAAGGACCTGGTCTGGTCCAAGGAAGCTGAGACGACTTTCGAGGGGGCTAAGACAGCATTGGCCAATGCCACTCTGCTGGTTCACCCTAGGGCGTCAGCCCTAACGGCCCTCACCGTGGATGCATCCAACATCGCGGTAGGTGCTGTCCTCGAATAACGGGTAGGAAGCTGCTGGGTGCCACTGGCATTTTTCAGCAGGCAGCTGCTTGCCCCTGAGGTTAAGTACAGCGTTTTCGATCGGGAACTCCATGCACTCTACCTAGCGATCCGCCATTTCCGTTTTTTCCTGGAGGGGTGCGCGTTCACTGCATTCACGGACCACAAACCACTCACGTTCGCTTTGACCAAGGTGTCCGATCCCTGGTCCGCCAGGCAGCAGAGGCACCTCGCCTACATATCCGAATTCACATCTGATAGTCGGCATGTGGCGGGGAAGCTGAACGTTGTGGCTGACGCGCTGTCCCGTCCGGCAGTCCCTGAGATTTCCGCTTTAAGCCTAGGGGTGGTTTATGAGGAGCTGCCAGCATGGAAGTTTACCACAATGATGAGTCGGGCCTTAAGTTGAGCAAGGTGCCCTGTGGCGCCGGCAGCGTGCGGGTCCTTTGCGATGTCTCCACGGGCAAAGCCCGCCGTATTGACCCAATTGCCTGGAGGCGTCGGATATTCGACACCATCCACAGCCTAGCTCACCCGTCCATTCGCGCCACCTCTGCCCTGGTTGCGGCCAAGTTCGTCTGGCACGGGTTGCGAAAGCAGGTCGCAGCATGGGCCCGTTCTTGTATCTCCTGTCAGACTTCCAAGGTGTAGAGGCATGTGCGTTCGCCTGTGCAGGATTTCACTGATCCAGACGGCAGGTTCCTGCACATCCATGTCGACCTGGTAGGTCCCTTGCCGTGTTAGCGGAGGGCCACTCACCTACTGACTATCGTGGACAGGTTCACCAGGTGGGCGGAAGCAATACCATTAACTGATACCTCCGCTGAGGCTTGTGCACGGCTATCGTCTCACATTGGATCGCTCGTTTCAGGGTTCTTTCCGATATCACTACTGATCGAGGGGCCCAGTGCACGTCCTCCCTGTGGAGTGGTATGGCGCAGCTGTATGGCGCGAAGCTGCACCAGACCATATGATCGTAAATGTTGGCTAAAAAGACACAAACATTTACGTGCGATTAAAGTAAAATCAATATAATTTACTATCATCCAGAGTCCAACGGTTTGGTTGAGCGTTTCCACAGGCACCTAAAGTCAGCGTTGAACACTCGGCTCACCGGCCCCGATTGGGTCGACCAGTTGCCTTGGGTTCTCCTAGGCATCAGAACCATACGTAAGAAGGACCTCAACGCCTCCTCGGCCGAGCAGGTTTACGGCTCGGTTTTGCAGGTACCTGGTGATTTTCTGCCCGTCCCCCGGGATCAGGAGGTCCCGGCTCCGGCAGTGTTGGCTGACCTTTGCAAGCGGGCGCGTGCTTTGGTCCCGGTTCCCACTTCCCGACACGGGTCATCCGCGGTGCATGTGCCTACTATGTTACGGGATTGTGCTTATGTTTTCCTTCGAAGGGATGCTCACCGCTCGCCGTTACAGCGGGTGTACGAAGGTCCGTACAGGTTGCTGAGGACTGGTACCTCGATGTTCACGTTGGACATGGGTGGCAAGAATGCCAACTCAGCCTCCTTAAGCCAGCACACGTCGACGAGGATAGCCCAGTGGAGGTGGCCACTCCGCGGCGTAGAGGACGTACACCGGCCGTTTTGCCGCCCTCTGCACCTGTTACCTCTGGTTATGTTTCACCGGTCCACTCTGTTACGCCCGTCCCTCGTTCGCGTTTACTGTTACGCTCGCCCCGTGACCTCGGACTACATGTTCCGGTCGAACCGTCTGATTACCCATGCGTTTCCGTACCGCGGATTTTGGGGGGGGGGGGGGGGGGGCATGTAGCAGCGCCTACTGGCACATGCAGGTATCGAACCCGGTGTTCGGAAGCTGCAGTCACGTGACTGGGGAGGGGCTACTGTTTTTCGCGTGGTTTTGCTTTCGCGCAGCAGTTGAGTGCTGACCACCGTTGTGGCCTGACGGGTTGTAAGAACCTGTGAACTAAGAAGCTATTTTGAGAATAAAAGAAGTTACAAAACTTAGTTGTCGTTCTTGCAACCGCCAAATTATATTGATTTCACAATGCTGACAATATTTCAGCTTTTACTTTAATCGCACGTAAATGTTTGTGTCTTTTTAGCCAACATTTACAATGTTAAGTGAAAATTGTCCATTTAACTTTCCGGTCAAGAGAGTAATTTATTTTGTCAACTCATCACCTCACTCCCACCCACATTGCAGACTTAAAGCTTCTTGCAATTCTCCATTGAGCCAAAACCTGTGTCTCAATAATCCTGAACTGTTACTGTGTTTGTGAAACTGCATCTCATCTTCCATCAATATTGTATTTCACAACTCTGCCCTCTCTGCTTGTATCGGAACCAACCAGTTCTGCCATGGACCATCCATTTGAAATATTGACTCCGTGTTTCTCTCTTCATTAGCATGAACCCGGCCTGCTTGGTATTCCGCACTGCTTTAAATTTCAGAGCTTTTAAATTCCTCGCATTGTGTTTCTTCCTTTAACTTCCCTCATCCCAAAGCTTTAATATTTCTTAATTCATGTTGTTTCTCTCTCAAAAGCCCCCCAATAACCCAACAACCATGATGTCTATGCCGAACATAATGCCAAGGCCAACAAATCTCCCAATAAATGATCCATATCCCTCCATTTCTTGCATATCCATATGTCTATCTAAAAGTCTTAAATGCCAGTATTGTATCTGTCCCACCAACACCTCGGGCAGTGCTTTTTAGGCACTCACCACCCACCGTGAAAAAAATGGTGCGTTGCACATCTCCTTTAATCTTATCCCTCTCAACCCCTCTCAACTTAAAGCTATGCCCTCTAGTGTTTGATATTTCCATCCTGGGAAAAAAGCATCTGATTGTCTACCCTACTTATGTCTCTCATAATTTTATATACTTCTCTCAGGTCTCCCCTCAACCTCCGACTGTCCAGAGAAAACAATGCAAGTCTATCCAACTCCCCCACACTCTCTGCAACTTAATGCTAACCCTCTTCTCCTTTTACCTATTTCTGATGAGTGGGAGATAATCACAAAAAGCTGGAGTGACTCAGCGGATCAGGCAGCATCTCTGGAGAAAATAAATAGGTGACGCTTCAGGTCAAGACCCTTCTTCGGACTGAGTCAGGGAAAAGAGAAATTAGAGATATAGAAGGTGATATAGAGAGATATAGAACAAATTAATAGAAGATGTGCAAAAAGTAATGATGATCATGGAAATGTGAGCCCACAATGGTCCATTGTTGGCTGTGGGCTAGGTGACAACGAGTTGTACAGATAGTGAAACTCAACATGGCGACAGTGAAACTAATACTAAAAGTCTTAAATGCCACTATTGTATCTGCCCCCACCAACACCTCGGGCAGTGCGTTCTAGGGACTCACCTCCGTCCGTGAAAAAAATTGTGCGTTGCACGTCTCCCTTAAACTTTACCCCTCTCAAGTTAAAGCTATGCCCTCTAGTGTTCGATATTTCTTTTAAATAGAAATATGAATATGCAGGGAATGGAGGGATATGGATCATATATTGGTAGATTTGTTGGTCTTGACATTATGTTCAGCATATACGTCATGGGCCAAACGGCATGTTTCTGTGCTATACTGTTCTATGTTCCATTATCCCTACTTCTGATGATATGATTGGAGGAAGGCCATTGATGAAAAGCTGAAGGTGATGAGCCTCGAAAACCACATGAAGAAGTCTTGCAGTCATATCCTGAGGCTACGGCGATTGACCTCTGACAACCACAATCATCGTCTTTTGTGTGAGATATGATTTAAACCACTGGAATGTCTTCTCCTTGATGCCCATTGACCACTTTTACCAGGGCACCGACATGCCGCCCTCAGTGAAATGTTGCCTTGGTATCAAAGGCCTCACCTGCAGAATTCAGCCTTTGCTCCATATGGCACCAAGGCTGTGAGAATTTTTGGAGCCAAGTAAAATCCAAACTGGGCATTGGTGAGTAGGTTATTGGTAAACAGGTGCTTAAATCTTGTCAAAATCATTGAGAGGAGACTAGTGACCAGTAGTTGCCCAGTTTGGATCTGAGCTGCGTTTTTGTGAAATATAACTAATCCGTGCAATTTTCTGCACTTTTGGATAGATGCTTATATTGTAACTATACTGCAACAACACCTTACCTTGAGGTGCAGCCAGTTCTGAACACAGAACTTGAATTGTATGATTAAGATTTTGTCTGGTTCTGTAGTGCTTACTCTATCCACTGCTCTCAGTCATTTCCTGAATTCATTGACATTGGGGAGGTATCCTGCTTCTTTCTATGGCATGTTGTTTTCTTGCTGTTTAGCACATGTAAACCTGTGTTGCAGCTTTGCTAGACTGGCACCTCATCAGTTTCACGTTGTGCAAAGCCCTGCTAGCATGTTATGGCACATTACCTTTCAGGATTAGGGCAGGTCTCTCTGGTGTTAATAAAAGCAAGAGAATAATTTATACTCACCTAGCATGTTAATAACTGGCATTTGTGGTTTCTACTGGCAGCTTGTTTTCATGCAGAGAATACTTTTAAAATTACCCGTTTTCCTTCTGACCTGTTGTTTCATTTTCAGTAATTGGCCAGCAGGTGGCCATAAAGACCAACAGATTTCTGCCATTTGGTGGTTATTCCTCAAGCAGAATACACCCAATCAATTTGTATAGTAAAATTAATAGCAATAACAGCCCAAGATAGAGAAGCATTTCATGCAAAAAATGATGGCATCCACCTATCACTTTGCCAGGCTTTGTCCTGCCCCCACCTCTCTTCCACCTTTCCCTCCCCAACTAAATCAGTTTGAAGAAGGATCCTCACCCCAAATGGTCAATGGTGCCATTATTGCCACAGGTGCAAATGCACAGTGAAACTCTTTACGTACATACAGTCTAGTACAGTACTCTGATACCCAAGCACATTCTCAATTAACATGTGGATTTGTGTTTTGGCGGCATTTTCAAAGTCCAGTCCGCGCTCTTGTTCTTATGAACGGTGCCCGATCCAGGCAAGCCCCAGGCTGTTGCAGGCCTCCAGCCATCACCTTCCTTAGACGCGACATCCCTCTGCTCGCCCGTCCATCTTTGTGCCTCCCACAGCCGACCTTGAGGGCACGGTAGACCAGATCCCAGTTCCCTCTCCTGCGGGCCTTGCTCCTCGCCTGTTAAGTCTATCTTCATCACCGGCTCCATCCTCCCAGTCTCAGATCCTCAGGGGACAAGCATGCCTAACTCGACAGCCTCCCCCCTGTAGTCATTGGTCTGCTGGGTCTTGCATATGGCCATGGGGGATAGGCAGGGGCCAGCTCAATGGCTCACTCCCACTCCTGTAGGCCACAGTCACCTGGGCCCTCTGACCATTGGGCAGCTCACTCCATGCAGGATGCGGTGTGCTGGTAAATATTGCCTATCCATGCCCGCCAGTTACTTTAGCAATTTGTAAACTCTGCAGGTTTTTGTGCCTATGGCTAATCACATGTTCTCGGGCAAGTGACCAATGGCTTGTTCAACAAAGTGTTAAGAAGTTAAAATTAAGGTCAAGAAGCAAAGATTAAGTTGAAAATTCCAGAACCTAGGATGCTGGCAGCTGAAGTTGGAGCTATCAATGGGAAACAATTAAAAATTGGGGATAAGACAGTACTAAAGAAGCCTGGAAAAGTCCAAAGAAAATTAGGGAGGCCATGGTAGATTTGACAACAATGACAAGGGTTCATGGTCGTTCAACTCTTTTCAGTAGTTCATTAATAAATTTTGTCCCGCCTGTGCCATGTTACATCACGACATTGCATAAGGCCTTGCCATTGAGGTTCAATAGCATTCAAGCAGACCTTGATAACAATGGATCTGCAAAAGCTAAGTATATAACTGTCAACTAAGATAGCCATGAGTGTAGGCAGCTTGTCATCAATAGCACATTCTAGCCCTATTCTTTAGTATAAATAGGACAAGGTTGGAACAATGTCTGCTCATCCAATACTACATGGCAGACAAACAATCAGATAAGTTAATGGACAAATCTAGTGGTGGTGAAGAAGAGTTGGCTATCATCAGCATACAAGTGGAAATTATGGCCATGTTTCAGTTGGTTTCATTACAGGGTGCCATATGTATATGCAATAAGATAGCAGCAATGACATTTCCTTGTTGTATACAAAATATGGATATAATCCTTTACATTCATAACTCAACAATAACCGTTCACCAGAAATATACTTTGCACAAAGTGGCTCATGACTCTTCGTTGGACGAATTCACTTGCTATATTTAAGTGGCTTAACCCTGTTAAGTGCAACAACTTGAACGAGTAGAGAAATCTACTCCCTTTCCTGCACGAACTGACTTTCAGGATGAGGGTAACTCACAAAGATTATTTTGACAACACAGTCCAGCCGCATAATTTCTACAAATAAGGGCAAAATCAACGATATTACGGCAATATCATTAATTTTATTAGTAAGGTATCTGATTAATAAATAATAAATAATAAATAATTTCTGTTAAGGGAAAAAGGATAACTAGAGAGAGAAAATGCCCCCACAGAAACTAAAGTGATCATCTATGTGTGGAGCCACAGAAGATGGATAAGGTCCTCAATAAATATTTCTCCACTTTTTCATAAGACTAGGGAACTTAGGAAAGTTAATGGCAATGTCCTGAGGACAATCCACATTACAGTAGTGGATCATGTCATAAGATGTATGGAGATAGATAAATGATCAGATATATCCAAGGAAGTATGGAGAAGAAATTGCAGGAGTCCTGGCTGAGATCTGTGAAACATCGTTAGGTATAGGCGAGATGCCGGAACTCTGGAATGTGGTTAACTTTGTCCCTTTATCTAAGAAGGGTTGCAAAGAAAAGCCTGCGAATTATAAACCAATAAGCCTAACATTTGTGGTAGGATTCTGAGGGATAAAATATCCATTCATTTTGAAAGATAGGGGGTTGATTAGAGATAGCATGGTTTGTGCATGGGAGATTAATGTGTCCAATTAATTTGATTGTTATTTTTGAAGTAACCAAGAAAGTTTATGAGGGTAGGGCCACCAACATGGTCTATCTGGACTTCAGCATGGCCTTTGATAAAGTTCTGCATGGCAGGCTACTTACTCTCAAAGAGTAGATAAATTCCACGGAGAGCCGGCTAACTGGAAACAGAATTGGCTTCATGACAGGAAGTAGAGGTTGGTGGTGGAAGGTTGTTTGTCAGATGAAGGCATGTGGTTAGTGATGTGCCTCAGGGATTGGTGCTGGGCCCACTGCTTTTTGTCATCTTTATCAATGGTTTGGATGAGAATGTCCAAGGCAAGATTAGTAACTTTGTGGATGATATTAAAGTAAGTGGCATTGTGGACAATGAGGAGCGTTGTCAAGAATTCCAATGGGATCTTGATCACAGGAGCAAGTGGACCAAGGAATGGCTAGTGGAGTTTAATTCGGGTAAGTGTGAGATTGCATTTTGGGTAGTCAAACCAAGACATACCCAGGACCCAAGGGCCTAAGCTATCAGAGGAAGCTGAGTAGGCTAGACTGTATTCCTTGAGGCACAAGAGCCTGTTGGGTGATCATATAGAGGTGAATAAAATAATGAGAGCAATAGATAGGGTGAATGCTCAGTCTTTTTCCCAGGATTGGGAAATTAAGAACTAAAGGGTATGTGTTTAAAATGAAAGATAAAAATTTTAAAAGGAGCCTGAGGGGCGACCATTTTACAGAGAGGGTGGCGGGTCTATCAATGAGCTGCCAGAAGTAGTTGAGGCAGCTACGATAACATAAATTAAAAGATATTTCCACATGTACATGGATAGGAAAGATATAGCGGGATATGGGCCAAATGCAACCAAATGGGATTAGCTTAGATGGGACATAATGGTTGGCATGGATGATTTGTGCTGTACGACTCTATGACTTCATAATACTTGACCAAACTTTATTGTGCTGTTTTATCAAAAGACAGCATTCTCTTTTTTTTTACAGTAGAAACACAAAAATGACATAAATACTCAACAGATCAGACAGTCTCTTTGGAAAGTAAGAGAGACACAAATGCGACGTGACTTGCTGAGTTTTTGCAGACTTTATTTCCGATTTACAACATCTGCAGCTTACATTTTGATTTTCATTCTCTTTTATCACACCATTGTGGGTCATCCATTGACATAGAGTCTACAGGTGTTCAAACAAAGGTCCATCCACTCAGAGCAACTTAGAAGGACACCAAAAATACAGCATTGTACACAATACTTGAATGATTATGGCTTGCATTTATAACCATGTACAGTAATTCAATTATTTTCTATGCCACATTAACATGTTACGGTAATTTGCATTCTTGCCAGTAGGCCCATCTGTTCTGTTCCAGTTTTTAAAATCACAAGATGGATTTTCCATGGCAGCTTTTCAATTAGGGACAAAAATTCTTGGACTTTACTTTCCAAATACATTCCCCAAACTACAGATGCAATGTGCAATATCATTGAACCAGAAAAATGAGTCTGAATCAAATTTGCAAAACCTTGCCAGAATTTTTTTTAAAAGGAGTGTTCTGTGCTTAAAATATGACACATCCATATGCAATGCATCCAAATATTTGACAGTGGGGGGGAAGGGCCTAATTCCATTCTTTATGAACTCTTTTTGGATATTTATGACTTTATGACAATTTTTAAAATACATGCTGAATGCATTTTTTGTTACAAAAGTGAAATAAACATAAAATCACAACAAATACAATAGTCAAACATGAAGCCGTTGGCCATTTTAACATAAAATTTAAAAAGTACTCAAACTTAATGCACCAAATTGAACATGGTTCAGGTACAGTACAAATCTCCACTGTTACACAATAGGTTAATTGGCTTGGTAAATGGAAAAATTGTCCCTAGTGGGTGTAGGATAGTGTTAATATGCAGTGATCGTTGGTCAGCGCGGACCCAGTGGGCTGAAGGACCTGTTCCCGTGCTGTATCTCTAAACTAAACTAAAAAGAGATAATCCTGAAAATACCCAACAAGCCAAGCCACAACTGAAGACCAATAAACAGTGAACATTTCACATCAAATACTTTTCCTCGTGTAGTCTGACTTGCTGCTTGTTTTGAGTGCTATCCAATTTTATTTCAGATTTCTACCACGTGCAGTAATATTTTTCTCTAAAATTTTACATACGCCGCAGACATCCTGTCCATAAAAAAGCATTCATACCATTGTGAACACCTATGCTGACTTTTTCCCCTGAATTTTTTCCTGATGTCAATTTGTCACTGTGTAGTTACATTGGCTGGCTGTTAAATTGCTCATGGAATGGATTTCCAAGATCTTTCACTGAGTTCTGTCACAAATTTGTGTATAAAAAGAAACGTATTTACATAATCACGAGAAACATCATCACAAAATTCAGTCATGTTCAAAACAACCTTGCTCAAGATGTGTATTTCACATGCATGTATATTTTTATAATGAAATTGCAAATGTCAAAATGTGGCATGGAATAAAAACTAACAAATTCATGGTTTGTTTAAGTACTAAATTGCAAACATGATGTTTTTATGTTTCCCATCATTACTGAAATTTCTAATATTTAAAATATACACCGAAACATAATTAGTTGTATCTATCATATTGTCCTTGGTGTCTTTAATATCACATCCGATCCAAAAAAATCTGTTAATCAAAAGGAAACAGTAATTTCATACGAATTTGCAAACATGTGTAACAGAATTTCCAGGGGAAGATTTTCTCCAATTCTGATATATCGTTGACTTTCAGTGTGTTAAATTACACTCTATTCTTAAAATAATTTTGTTCACTACTGTATTTACAATACCAAGAGAGTCCACTTGTAGATATTGAAAATGCATAATTAAAATGCATTATTTCTTTGCTGGAAAACGTCCTCACTGCAATCTCACACTTGCAAATTTTGGTGGCAATACGAGGAAGCAATGACTTTTAATTTCTTCAAGTGACTCATCAGGCTTCATGGACGCTGAGTTCCTGAAAATCTGAGCATCCAAATGATACATCTAGCCAAATTCTCTTGACAACTTGAATATTAAGATTCACTATATCCAGTCAAAGAGAATCAAAGCAAATGGCAAGGCAAGACATCGACAGAAATTGTCCTAATGGGGGCAAATGAGATTAGTGTGGATGGGCAAAACGGTCAGCGTGGACATGGTGTGCTCTAGAACCTATTATTTGCTGCTATGTGGCCTTTAATCTTTAACCTACAAATGCCACATGGTGGCAGAATGTGGCTATCTTCAATTTTCCGGCAGGAATGACTAAAATAAGAAGCAAGTGGTGTGTTGGTGTTGCCTGGATGGGATTCTATTAACTTTGACCATTCAGCCCCAACTTTAGCAAAGGTCCACATAAGCATAAATAAGATTATTCCATTACCCTACCAAGCATCTTTAAGAGTGCTTGAGATGAGATTAGCTAATTAGTATGGAATTATTGCCAGTTTTGTTTTGTGGCTTCCTGCTCATGGGGAATCAGTTTCAGAGTGCCAAAACTAATTTCACATAGAATTCTCAACAGCTGTCAGAGTGAAAAGACTTTCATTCCATCTGTCTGGCTGGATTGAAATCGAGGAGCTGTAATTGAAAGAATAATATTCCAATTCACTGAACTGCCATTTCCACCACTGGTTTTCTAAAGGGATATGCATGCTATTGAATTTGGTTTCAAATCAACAGTTGGTAAATCAACATTCCTGTTCCTTTATTTTATCTAATTCTTGAAAACTAATGAAATGTGTCTTTAGCTGCTTTATTTATTTTTGATAACAGCAGCTACCATTTTGCCAAGAGTTAATGCATCATAAAGTTGAAAGTGTACATTTTGCGCACAGTTTGTACATTTAATAAAAGTTTCAAAACATGCAATCATATTGCATACTTTAAGTTCAGGAAAGGGATCAGGGTTTTTGTGAGTACAGAGACTGGACACCTTATATAATGAACGCAACCTAGCCTTTAACGTTATTAAGACAAAAGAGCTGGCTGTTGACCCAAGAAAGCAGGAGGGAGAACATGTTGAAAAAATTGCTGCAACCATACTGAGGCCGCAACTAGTTCCCAGAATACGGGAACTCCTCGTGACCATGAAGGAGACGCACCAGAGACCACCAGCGAACATGTGGCAATCATGTGGCAATCATGAGGTGAGTGCAGAGTCTCCTGCACTCGCCTAAAAAGTCGCCTAAGTGGGACAGGCCCTTAACTGATTTAACTGTAGTAGTATATCTCATAAATCAGTGCCCTTTGACACATCTGCAAGAAAGCCAAGGAATTCTGAGCTGGCCATGTATTTTCACATTGATGTGCATTGGAAATCACCTTGTAATAATTCAAACAGACTTTGTCAAAAAATGTAACAAGGCCTTTTCAAACTGCAGCTGCTAGAAATATGAAATGAAAACTGAAAATGCAGAAATTACCTGGTCGTGAAATATGCTGGCAAAGCTGCTGCCTCACATTACCGGAGACAGTTTTCATCCCGATCTCGGGTGCTGTCTGTGTGGAGCCTGCACGTTCTTCCTGCGACTGTGCGGGTTTTCTCCAGGCGCTCCGGTTTCCTTCCACATTGCAGAGACATGTGGAATTGTAAGTTTGTAGGAAAGAACTGCAGATGCTGGTTTAAATCAAAGGTAGACACAAAATGCTGGAGTAACTCAGCGGGACAGGCAGCATTCCTTCTGGAAAGAAGGAATGCATGACGTTTTGAGTCGAGACATCTGAAGAAGGGTTTTGTCCAAAACGTCACCCATTCCTTCTCTCCAGAGATGTTGCTGCTACTCCAGCATTTAAGTGTCTACCTTAGAATTGTGTTAATTGGCCTCTGTAAAATTACCCCTTATATGTAGGGAATGGATGAGAAAGTGGGCTAACATAGAACTAGCATGAACGGGTGTTCAATGGTTGGCATGGACTCGGTGGGCTGAAGGGCTTGTTTCCATGTTATATCTCTAAATACCCAAGCAGCATGCAGATATAGGGAAACATTATTTATTTTTAAAGCCAATTACTTTTCTTTCGAAATGTTACTTCCTCTTCTTAGTTTAATTTAGAGATACTGCATGGAAACAGGCCTTTCGGCCCACCGAGACCACGCTGACCAACAATCACCCGTACACTAGTTCTATCCAACACACTGGGGACAATTTACAGAACCAATTAACCTATAAATCTGCACTTCTTTGGAATGTGGGATAAAACCAGAGCAACCTAGTGTAAACCAGGGAAAATGTACAAACTCCGTACAGACAGCACCCGTAGTCAGGATCATACCCAGGTCTCTAAAGCTGTAAGACAGCAATTTTACCGCTGTGCCACTAAGCCACCCCACAGATGTTGCCTGGTGAACTGAGATTATTAATCTAACTTCCTTCACATATGTATTTAATCAAAGAAATCAGACTTTGATGTCGCATTTCATTTTTATGTGATTGCAGCATATTTTGAGATTTTGGATTCTATTCAAGCAGGAAAATGTTAGCATCCAAATGAGACCCTCCCTTGCAGAAACTTTACAAAAATTATATTTTATAAAGGTTGTGCCAGAAATAGATTGCTACATGTTATTTATGTCATATTTAACATGCCATAAGGAAAATGAAGTAGTAAATATACTTATCCTTTTGCAGAAATGGACATTGCTGGTGATTCCAGCATTTATTGTTATTCTTAATCACTGCCAAAATGAGAAGCCGTTAAGAGTCAAATACATTACTGAGCATCTGGAGACCAAATAAGGATGTCAGAATTCCTTTCCTGAAGAACATTAGTAGACGTGGTGCGTTCTTACAACTGGTGGTGTTATGTTTGCCATTACTGAAACTAGTTTTTTTTTGTAATTCCAGATTTTTAAATTTAAATTCCCCCAGTTGCCATGGTGGGATTTGAACACGTTTGAAGATCAATGGTCCATTATTCTCGCTGCTAGCCCAGCCCCCTAACCACAACACCACTGACCCCACCATCATTATAAATATAACCAGAGCAAGTTGTAACCAAAACCTTTTGATTAACATTACAGATGAAATATGTATGCTTATTTTTGTGCATATCTTTATCTAAGCAGCACTATGAGGCGAGGCTGCCAAGTAAAACCTAATGATTCCTCATAGGACACCAAGTGTGGTTAAAAAAAGCCAAGGCTCCTAGCAACCAGCTCAGAGCACAAACAGTGACAAGAGCATGTTGATGAGCCAGAGGAGGTGTGTAGGCTGCTGAGAAAAATTTAGGGATTTCATGCCTTCACAATAATTAACAAAATAGAAAATATTGGCATACTGGAACTTTGAAATTCAATTTTATTTACACATTTAAAGGAATTAGAAAATCCTCACTGTGAAAATCTTGCGATCTTGAGAAGTTTATATCAACCGATGCTAGATATTTCATGACAATTAATGCAGAATTCATGCAAACTCCTTTTGCTGCATTAAGTGGAATTCATGGTTTAAGATCTACAACACAGGCTTCTGAGGCCAATAGGCCAGATTTACCAATCTTGAAAATGCTGGAAACACTCAGTGGGCCAGGCAGCATCTGTGGAAAGAGGAACAGAGTTAACCTTTCAAGTCAAAGATCCTTCATCAGAACATAATGACACATTATAGGAGACCAAAAAAGGCAAAAAAGAATCCGAGGCACCTAGCAACCAATTCAACAGCCAAATCATTCTGCATGTTCACATACTTTTAAATTGTTCTTAGCAGATCAAGTTGTAAACACCTACAAAGTAGACAGTGATCCCAATCATGCTGGCTACAGATAGTGGCTCAAGGGGAAGCTGTGACGTGGTGGGATCACATTGAAGGTGGATGCAGAGGCGTGTGAGGTGAAAAACGAGGACCAGGGGATCTCTATTCTTGTTCTGTCTAGAGCGAGGGGGAATGAGAGCAGAACTATGGGACACAGAAGAGACGTGGGTGAGGAATCCATCTTTGACAGCAGGGGTAAACCAGGGCAGTAGGGGATATTATTGAAACATATAAGATTATTAAGGGTTGGACACACTAGAGGCAGGAAACATGTTCCCGATGTTGGGGGAGTCCAGAATCAGGGGCCACAGTTTAAAAATAAGAGGTAAGCCATTTAGAACGGAGATGAGGAAACACGTTTTCACGCAGAGAGTTGTGAGTCTGTGGAATTCTCTGCCTCAGAGGGCGGTGGGGGCCGGTTCTCTGGATACTTTCAAGAGAGAGCCAGATAGGGCTCTTAAAAATAGCGGAGTCAGGGGATATGGGGAGAAGGCAGGAACGCGGTACTGATTGTGGATGATCAGCCATGATCACATTGAATGACGGTTCTGGCTCGAAGGGTTGAATGGCCTACTCCTGCACTTATGTCTATTGTTTATTGTCATATACAACACCTCGCTGAACCAGGCTGTCGTCTCATCGTGTTTCAAGACTGCCACCATCATACCAGTGCCAAAAAAATCCGAAATACAATGTCTCAACAATTACCGCCCTGTAGCACTCACTCCCATAATGATGAAGTGCTTTGAGAGGCTGGTCAGGGACTATATTGCCTCCAGACTCCCCTACACACTTGACCCATACCAGTTTGCTTACAGGCCAAACCGCTCCACAGAGGACGCTATATCCTCCGTACTCCATCTGAGCCTGTAACACCTATAGGAGAAGAACACACATGTGCGAATGCTGTTCGTGGATTTTAATTCAGCATTCAACACAATTATCCCTCATCACCTGATGCGCAAACTGGGTCCATTGGGCCTCAGCACCCCCATGTGTAACTGGCTACTGGACTTCCTCACTGGCAGACCCCAGTCAGTGAGGGTTGGAAACAACATCTCTAACATCATCTCTTTGAGCATCGGCTCCCCTCAGGGCTGTGTCCTGAGTCCACTGCTGTTTACCCTGATGACCCACGACTGTTGTGTCAGGTTTAGTACAAACCACATCATGAAGTACGCAGATAACACAACAGTGGTGGGCCTCATCCGGGACGACAATGAGCTGGCTTACAGGGAGGAGGTGAAACAACTGGTGGACTGCTGCAATACGAACAACCTGATCCTGAATGTCGAAAAAACAAAGGAGGTCATCGTCGACTTCAGGAAAAACCGACACAGTCCCTCACCACTTCACATCAATGACAGCGATGTGGTTGGTCAGGAGCACTAAGTTCCTGGGGGTGCAAATCACTAACAGTCTGACCTGGTCAAATAACATCACATCAATAGTTAAGAGAGCGCAGCAGCGGTTGCACTTTCTGTGCCGGATGAGAAGAGCTCACCTCCCCCATCTCGTCCTCACCACTTTCTACAGGGGCACCATAGAGAGTATTTTGACCAGCTGTATCTCTGTCTGGTTTGGGGACTGTAGAGCCTCCGACTGGAAGTCTGTGCAGAGAGTGGTGAGGACAGCGGAAAAAATCATCGGGACCTCTCTCCCCTCAATCGGGGATATTGCGAACAAACGTTGCGTGTCTAAGGCCAGCAGTATTATAAAGGACCCCACACATCTCCATCACGGTCTGTTCACTCTGCTGCCCTCGGGCAAAAGATATCGTAGCATAAGGAGCAGAACATCAAGGTTCTGCAACAGCTTCTTCCCACGAGCCATCAGACTCCTGAATGCCATGTAATAGGCTGCCACCATTGTTTATTTTATCCTTTTATCAATTTTATCCTGTTTATTATCGTGTTGCACGGGGAGCCAAATGCAACGGAACTTTGTTTGGATTTGCATATATCGATGTATTTCTAAATGACAATAAAGTTTGTTTGATTTGATTTGATTGATTGATACTAAAGAAGGGGGACATCTCAGGTGTCCTAGAATGGAAAACCTCATCTTGGGAGCAGATTCAGCAGAGATGGAGAAATTGAGAGTAGGGGGATAGTGTCTTTGTGAAAGGCGGGTGGGGGGGGGGGGGGGGGGGATGTGTAGTCTAGATAACTGTGAGGGTCAATGGGTTTGTAGTAGATATCAGTCAATTGTCCCCAGTGATGAGACACAGAGATTAAGAAAGGGGGGAGAGGTGTCAGAAATAGTGAATAAGATGGCAGGATGAAAGTTAAGTCAACGAGTTCTGTTGGTGCGGGGGTAGCCTTGATGCAGTCGTTGATGAAGCATAGAAAGAGTTGGCGTGATTGTAAAAATGCTTTGGCCGTCAAATCAGAAGATTTGTGCTATGCCCTAAGATTTGTGCTGAGTTACGACAGAACGAAAGGTCAGCTAATTTCTGATGTCAGAGTTTCAAAGTGCAGAGTATGGAAATGAAAATCAAGCCAACCCGTGCAGTCTTAAAACCGATATATTAATAATGGGAGATACAATGGTTTGGTTCTCTACAGATCTCTGAACAAAAATAAAGATCTGGCAACTGAAGATCAATGTGAACCACACCATTGTGTATTCCATTGCAAATTTACTGGACTCAGCATGGCAGTACATTAAGTGAAGGTGAATATAATTCCATTCATTAAAGCACATTACTCAGTCATAATCACTTGTGCAAGTTGTTGGCCATAATTGGCAAACAATTTTCTTACATTAGCTGTAAAGCACTTCCAGATCTCCTGAGGTGGGAATGTTGTTGTGCAAATGGAACAAGAGACCTGGGTTTGATCCTGATTATGGGTGCTGTCTGTGCCGAGTTTCTACGATCACCCTGTGACTACGTGAGTTTTCTCTGGCTGCTTCGGTTTCCTCCCACACTCCGAAGACATACAGGTTTGCAGGTTAATTGCTTTTGGTAAAATTATAAATTGCCCCCAGTGTGTAGGATGACGCTAGTCTAAGGGGTCATCGCTGGTCGGCACAGATTCGCTGGGCCAAAATGGCCTGTTTCCACACTGTATATCTAAAGTCTAAAGATAATGCAGACTCATGAAAGTCAACTCCACAGGGTTTATATTTATTGTCTACGAGTCTAGACGGCAACTGAACTGCAGGAATCTTCAAAATCATTCAACATCTCTGCAAGTAAATACTTTCCTGCAAGAGGAACAAAGGAAGACATTCTGTTCAATTTCTCTCCTCATCCCTAATCTGGACTCTGTGGCCATTTGAGATACCTAACTATTTTACTGATCAAGATCAACTAATTCAGCACAGACCCACTATTCAATCCAGTGAGTGTACACAAGGATGATAATATTCAAGGCATTTCTTCCCTGTGTCAACAGGGAAGCTGTAATTTGTTGTTTTATTGTGAACCATTGGAGTAAATGAATAAAACATGGTAACACAATTTTTCAATCAGTCTATATCCATTTGGCACTCCATGAGTAAAATTGTCTGCATTTAATTATGGAATTAAACTTTACAACTAAAAACAACAGTTTTCTCATGAAATGAAATATTTTTTGCCAATTTAAAATAAACTTATTTTCTGACCCAAAGAGGGATGAGTCAATCAACTAAAAAATCATTTATGCAGCTGCAAACTAAACAATAATGTTTTTTGAACATCACATCAAAATAATATTGTGCTTTTGAAAGTCACTTTTTGCACATTTTTTCTGGTATTAAACTCCTGCACTACTGCACTAGTAGTACATTAACCAAAATTTGTCATCAGCAATACTTTCAACCACATTGGCCCAGAACAGTTACCTTTTACTAACACTGAATGTTCAGAAACATATCTTAAAGGGCCAATCTCACTGAACTATCATCTGTTATGAAAATACCATCCTGTAGTCTCATAGTTAATTTTTGCACACGTTTCCACACTGAAAATATATGATCTATCCTCATATCTTTGTGCAGACTGCTGTGATAATTGCTGACTTACCACAGTTATTTGTTTGGGCCTAACACTTGACACAGGTGTGCAAAAAACAACTTCCAGTCAGTTCACACACCCCAGAAAATCGTGCCATAAGAGGCAACTCCCTGAAGACTCCATCCACTCAATATTCAAAGGGAACCAAGCTCTTTAATTGCTCTTCTTGGAGAAACATTGTCTGTGTCTCCACAAGGCTATCCTTACTGACATATGTAACCTCAAAAACCTCATACAAGCTCACACATGTGGCTAGATTTCTACTACAGTCAAACTCCAGATTGCTGCCACTGTTAACTTCCAGCCTTGGAATCATTCAGGGTGCAGTGGTTAAAATGTGTTACATATCATAGTTTATTGCTGAATATGTTGGGGAGGTTGTTGATATTTTCCATCCCTCACCTGTTTCTTTCTCCCTGTCTTCTCTCTCCCCCACTCTCAACGAGGAGTGTCTATTTCTCTACAATAGGGAGGCTCTTAATGCTTTCTGTCCCCCATACCGCTCTCCCCACCCCTCCTCTTCCTTCTGTCTCCCTCTCTTCCTTTCTCAACTCATTGAGACTTTATTTTTCCTTAGCCCGTGAAAGGTGGTTAAGCAATCATCATCTTTGTCTACCATTGCAAGCTTTCCCAAATTGAAGGCATTCACAGACGGCACTCATGAGCTTATTGGATGCCTCAAAGCCAACACACAAACGTTGCTAAACAAAAAGGAGGTACATTATTTTGAGATACACCTGGTCGTAGACCTCAGAGGATGTTTGTTGCAATCAATTCCAGATATACATACATACATTTTGCAAACTTTATTCATTCTTAGACTTTTCTCAGCTGCCTCTTACCTCTAAGGCCACAGTGCCCTAAAGAATGGATTCTGGGCTCATGTGACTGCTCATTCTGCTCAGAATGGGAGTGCAGCAGCTGAGCATAGCAGTGCAATCACAGCTATGCTGCTGTCAGGAGTGGCATGGAGACCACAAATTGGCTCTTCAAAATTAGATTTTGCCTCTCTGCACCACACTGGTGGTGCTCACGATTTTCATCAACCAGGGTGTCATTCATGGTAGTCCTCTGCTGTGCTCTGAGTAATTTGGCAGATGGCACCTTGCATCCTGACAGGCTTTAAGGGCAGCCTGAGATTGCAAAGCAAGTCTTGTGAATAATTTTCCTCTTATATGGAGAGATGGAGATGCTTTTTAGGCCTAATGATATTCAGGAGGAGGAGGTTGGTGTTGAGAATGCACTGGCACTTAATGCTGACAAGAGGAATTGAAAGCAGGTGATTTAATTCACAGAATTCAGCACCAAATGATATGCTAGCTACTGTAACTTAGCCACTCTGCAGAAAGCTAACAACATCCCATTTTAAGAGCTAATAGGACCTCGCCCCCAGGCATTTGTGCTGGTAGAGATACATATACTGTACAGAGGCAATTAATGAATAGGATAACCAGGCAGTAGTTATACTTCTACAGTAGTTTTACAACATTATCAGGGCATTGCAACGTTGGAGAATTACAAATTTGTTTTGTATCTAAATGGTAAAATCTGTTAGGTACAAGCCCATGATTTGGCATGTTGGATTGTGACTTCAATGGCAATGATAGCCACAAATGCCAAATAATTATGACCTTTGTCAACCACAAAACTGCGGTTTAGAGTCCTTTATAAAGGATGAAATATCTCAGTACAGAAGCACATGATAAAATAGGCAGAAGTCAGCATGATTTTGTGACGGAGAGCCCTGCAGAAACAAGGAAATGCATGTGCATATGTAAGAACTAATAGGTTGTTCATATGCTTCACGTTGCCTCAAAGTAATTGTGCCAGGTGGGGAATACGCTTTGATGCTCATGTAATATGGTACAGCAGTGGTTGGCACAGTGACATAGCAGGTATTGCTGATGCCTCACAGCTCCAGAGACCAGGGTTCAAACCTGACCTC
This sequence comes from Raja brachyura, assembly GCA_963514005.1. The sequence continues at coordinate 46,815,568 of OY740788.1, forward strand.
AAGTGTTGTGTGTGCATACCATCTGCTCTTTCGCTCTGCGACTGTACAGATTTCTTCCACTTAGTCTGATTTCATCCTGTACCCCACGATGTGCAAGTAGGTTTCCTGACTACTGCAAATTAGCCCCTGGCGGAGGCTCACGGCATAAAGAAATAAAAGGTGAATTGTGCACCACATGGAAATCAGAAAAGGGGGATTGAGACTAATGGGAATGCTCCCCCGGAAAATGGCATGAATCTGATGGGTTCAGAGGCGTCCTTCTGTATCTTTATAAAGCAATTGTGAACTACAATTATGCAATTTAAGCAATTATGAACTTGGCCACCATCTTGAAGCTGAACAAATTCTTATAGTTTTTGCTTCCATGTCATCTGAGGGTGGAAACCGAACTGCACCCTGTTGTTAACCAGTTCCACGCATTGCAGATAGTTGAAACTCAAAGAGAGTTTCTCTACTTCACAACAGGAAGTCTTCCTTTCTTATCCTTATCCGAGCATTCCTCTTTTATTCCACTAACTCAACAAGTAAAATAGTAATGCTGACAAAGCAAGAAAGCAGCATCAGCACTTTAAGAGCTGTTACATTAATATATTTTAAATGCATATATATTCCCATAATGATAGTGCTCCCTAGAGGTTAAGCTTTTCTCCCTGCAACAGTGTAAAACATGGTGACAAGTTGGCAGCTCATTTTACATCACAGCTATTTTCTGCAAAAAAAGGGGAAAAAATGAAATAGACTATTAATTATTTACCATCTATTTTAAACCATTACACACAATCTGTGTCAGTCCAACCATCCACTATCACACCCCATTCTTCTGTTTTTAACTCAACCTGTATCGGGTACATGGAAGACTTAATAACCATGCCATATCTTAAATCTGGGCAATGATTAAAAAATCAATGACTACCATTATCCATTATCCATTATCTCACCTATCATCTTTTTTTCTGAAGCAATTTGCACAATTCTCAAAGTGAACCAGTAATCCTAGTTTAAGATTTGTTGTGACATTTATATCATATGATATACATTTGAGCAGTGTAGGAATAATAAGTTTGATTGAGCACAATCACAGTGCGTGTTCATAAAGCTTTTTAGAAAGAAAATTGTATTTTTGCTCTCAGTGATTTTCTCTTAGACACACTGCAAAACCCTGCTGGAACTCATTACAGATCCCCATGGACATAAAAGAAAATTTGTAAATTCTGAGAAGTTTTGTAGAAATAAGATACTGGGTATAGGGTAACAAACTAACAATGGTGGCTAAATCTAGTTGTATCCTCCCATTTTCCCACAGTGGACTAACTCGCAGAAGTCTTTTATTTATTATAAGTTCAGACATTGACTGAAAGGTTGGAAAAAGGTCCAGCAGTGCAGGGGGTGAAGTAACTGCTTGGCACAGAATGCAAAACCACTCGGGGATTACAGTACTGATGAAAAGTTCCAGTAAAAACAAAAAGGAGCTTTTTTCTTCAAGCCGTGCATTTCCTTTATGGCATTTTTTTTAAAGAATGTGTCTTTGGTACTGCCTTGGCTGTCTGACTAACCCTCGCAGGGTGTGTCTGCGGTTTGCTGCATACAGTAACTCTTTTGTTTATGAACAGCCGCCAAAAATCCAAAAAAGGTGGAGTGTTTATTTAAATGTCACATTTGACCATATTAAAAAATGCTGGTTGGTGGGTGTGCGGTGTTCAATCAAAACAAAGTTCTTAATCATAGCATGCACTGACGATACATATTAAAACAAAGTTTTCAGCAGAAATTAAATTTAATGTTTTTTTCTGTTCTGGATTTGAATATAAATTTGTGAAACAAATTTAAAATTAAAGTAGTTCTGTGAAATATTTCTCAATGTTGTTCGTTGTTATTTAAAAATATATATACTATTCTATTTCAGTAACATTTTTAGCTACTATAGAAAGCACGTGAGGTTATGCATGTCTCAGTTAGTAATGTACACACATGCTAAAGAAAAGGAACTGTTGGAATTAATTCCCATCCAAGTTATGTACATGTTATACCATTGAGAAAACTGATACTTTATGCTTGTACAGTAGGTAAAAGGGACATTCATCACTTTGTCTCTTTCCAGTCTGGAAAATTCAATCCTAATCTTCACTGTAATTCATGACCCAACATGCAACCAGTCACATACGGCAATTTGAAGTAATGTTTTTCTGGACATTTAATTAGGCAGTAAAAGAATCAGCCTTTCAGAGGGAATTAACTTTCTAAAAAAAACTGCTTTTGAGTAGTAGCAAAGTGGATGGCAAGTGAACTGGGAGCATGGTAAACCTGACCAATTCCAAATATTATCTTTCGGGTCATGTATCTTTTTCACTTTTAAATGTGCATGCATCCTATCCCTATTGAGGCGAGCTGTTAGGATTTTCTTGTGCTGGAAGAGGTGATTAAGGGGAAAATACATATCAACAGGCCTAATAGTAGTGCCTTCTCCTCACCCAGATAGTCTAGCAGTATAGAAACTGTTCTTATTGAATAAACGTACTAATTAACTTCAAGGGGATTGTAGCCTCCCCTAGTCACTCTACATTAGTTTTGCTCCAATATATCAAAGTGCTGAAGTGTTATTTATTTATCCAGAATTGGGTCCAAAACAATCTGTGTACTTCCATTCTAAAGTACATCCTGTCCTTTGGATCTGTGCATAGAGAGCCAAGTTGGCTGATTACACCATCAGCTTGCCAATTATGTTACCCGTCTTAGTGAGGACATGTGAACAGATGATCATCCACCTCCACATCGTCTGCTTCAGAAGCTCTCTGTCATGCATCTCTGGTAGATTAGGCATGATTTTCATTGTACTAAGCCATGCTAGGGTTTTGAAATCTATGAATTTTCCAAAAAATTACAATCTCTATGCCTTGTTTTAACATTCCAGTTTATTGATTTGCAGTAAATGCTGTTTAAAAATTAAAACCTCCTCCAGTTTGGGTAAGATAAGGAATTGTACTCTGGATGGCATTCTATGGATTCCTGGAGACACAAAAGACTGTAGATGTTGGAATCTGGAGTGGGAAGGGGGTGGGAAGGGGGACTAGGATTGGTTTTGTAATTGCTGGGAGTTGAGGTTGGTGAGATGTTTGGGAGGGGAGGTGAAGATGGAATGTCCAGGGAAGGAAAAGGTTCCACGGCACATGGCTCATTACTTTCCATGTATCCTGGATGAAAATGATAACAAAGAGTTATGTGAGCTTTACCTTTTTTGGCATCTCCACTAAAATCTCTCCATCCTGTCGTGATTAACGCATAAAAATATTAACCTGTTAATTCACGATTACATTAATTGCACATATTAGTCATCATTAATTGATGGGGGCAATGGCGATCAATAAAAATTGTACATTGGAAATATTCATGGTGCTAGACTAGACTCAGCTTAAATAGGAGCTGTGGTGTATAAATCAAATACTTCCAACTGCTTCATGCAACCAGGATCTTTCAACTGTGTCCCCCAAACATGTGTCAACATCTCTCTCCCGTTTGCCTTAACATTTCTTATTGACTGTGGCAAAAAGACATGATAAGCACCACAACACCATTCCGCAGCATACCCCACCTTGACCAACACTGTAATACACCCCACTGCTCGGACTGCCAGACCTCCTTACTACTACGCTACAATATGGCACAGAGCTGAAGGGTTGCCTATTGCATTGTTATCTAAGGGCTGTATGTTAAGTCTATTTGACTTGTATTATTATTATTATTTTTTAATTTATTTATTTTATTTAAAAAATTTTTTTTTTTTTTTTTAATTTTATTTTATTTATTAGAGGTAAATACATCAATGTACTTCACATATGTATTGTTACAATCATTGTACCCCATAATTTTATGGCTTTTAAAGAAAAATAATAGAAAGAAAGAGAGCGAAATAGGTGAAAAGAGTTGTGATAGTGAAAGAGCGTGCCAAAGGGGAGAAGAAACCTGTGTTCAAAGAATTAGAGGATGGGGGTTAAGAGATAGACCCTAAAAAAGAAAAAGAAAAAAAAAAGAGCCAGTTACTATGTTATATATATCACGCAAAAGGAATCCACCAAAATAGTTTTTCATCCCCCCCTACCAAGGCCTGAGGTACTCCTGCACCCTATCTTTGTAGTAATTCTATAAATGCAGACCATGTCTGATAGAAGCATTCTGATTTTCCTTCCAGGCGGAGTCTCATATCTTCCAGATGTAGTGTTTCAAACATAGTTGAAATCCACATATTTAATGTTGGTATAGGAGCATTTTTCCAGAATTTTAAGATTAGTTTTTTTCCTATTATTAAGCCGTAATCAAATAAATTATTTTGATACACATTTAATTCCGAACTACCTTCTGTCATTCCGAAAATAATCCATTCTGGCTTTGGTGTCATTTTTATTTTAAACAGTTTTGTGAAAATTTCAAAGATTTCAATCCAAAACCTTTGAATTTTTGTACAAAAGATGAATGAGTGCGCTATAGTAGCTTCTTGACACTGGCATTTATCACAAATTGGTGAAACGTTAGGGAAAAATTTATTTAATTTAGTTTTTGAGTAGTAAAATCTGTGTATAATTTTAAATTGTATTAAAGTGTGTCTTACGTTAATTGAGCATTTGTGCACATTTAATAAGTATTCCTTCCACCTTTCATTGGAAATTTTTAAGCTTAGTTCGTTTTCCCACTCACCTCTAATACCTTCCGTTGTTGGTATTACTGCATTTAGTATAATATTATATATATGTGAAATTAAATTTGCTGATTCCACCTTTGTATTAATTACTTAATCTAATAAGTTTAATAGCATTTTGTGAAATTCATGTGCATGATTTTTCAAATATTCACATATTAGGAAATATTTAAAATATTTATTGTTACCCAGATTGTATTTTAGTTGTAATTGTTTAAATGATAATAGTTTTGTATTAGAGAGAGTTAGATAATGTGAGAGATTGGGAGGTGGAGAGAGAGAAAAGCAGAAGAGAGACAAGGAGTGGAGAGAAACAGAAATTGAGAGAGGGGAGAAGGAAAGGGCAAGGGGAAAGAAGAGAAAGTAATTTTGTTAAGACTTCTCTGTGAACGAGAGAGAAAGAAAGGGAAAAATATAAAGTTTAGAGAAGAAGACGAGAAGAGAGGAAAGAGGGAGGGAAGGGATAGGGGAGAGAGATTGTGAGAATGCATGAGGGGGATGGGAGGGGGAGAACTGGAATGAAAAGGTGTTAGGGGAAGGAAGGAGGAAAAGAGAAAGAAAGGAGAGAGATGACAGGAGAGGGAGAGAGTGAGAGAAGAAAAAGGGAGGGGGAGGAAAGAGGTTATAGAGAGAAAGTGAAAGGAGGGTGAGAGAAAGCAATTGAATAGTCAAACTAGCACTGAAGCCTAAACTACTTACCTGTCTCCTTCCTCTTGAACCTTTGCATTTTCTCATCTTAGAGGGTAGTAACAAAGCTATTTTGCCTCACTGTCACCATTGGCAGAGTGATGCAAATTTGGAATATATAAGAAATTGTAATTAGAAGAATGCAGGGATTCGAGGTTTGGAGGACTGAAGCAATCTAAAGAAATAGGGAAGGACGGTTACAGGGAGAGATTTGAACACGATGACAATACTGTATTTATTTTACTTTGGTAATTAAAACAATGCATTTTCTTCTAAACTATTCCAAATTAAAAGCATTGTGTCGTCTTTTGGATGTTTCTTTGATTTCATTGTGTGATAAAGCTACAATTAGGATTGTTTTTTCCATCAGATGGTAATCATAATTGCTTATATAAATGCCTATTGCAATCGGTGCTCCTGGAGTGGCCTCCTTTACATCGGCGAGACCAAGCGTAGACTAGGCTACCGGGTAAGCAGCGCCGCCATTGCCGGCTTGTGTCCAACGTAAACGAGTGATCGTACAGTGTTGTGGAAATTACAAACTGCCTTGATTCTTCCAAGGACTGTGTATTGAATTGTTCACATAGGTGCAAGTTTACCTAAAGTGAATATTGCATAAATCAGGGAGTGTCTGTATATGATAGATTGAACCAAGGAGAAAAACTCTAAAGCAATTCAATATCCAAATAAAGAGCTTCTTTAGACAATGCAGTGATATGGATATTTGTCTAATTATACAGTCATCATACCACCAAATATGCAAAAAGTTCAGAATTCAATTTCAATATACACTAAGTTAATGTCTTTATTCCTCTTACCACAAAGGTTTGCTTGTGGGATTAATTTTTCTGGGATAAACCTCTGCTCTTGTCCTTCCAATACATTTGCCATCTACACAGAGCTTGCATCGGGTAATCTACATGTATTTAATTAACTATATAACCTATCCCTCATCTATCATTTGAGCAGCTGTCAGATAAAAATGTAAGCCATTCTAGCTTTTTGGAAGTCTATAAACAATTTCATCTGGGGATCATGAACTTTGTACAAGTGATTTGGTTAAGGAAGAAACTTCAGCCAGTTTTGATTTATACCAGATACATCCTTTGGGTATTCATTAGTAAGAATAGCACAGCGCATTTGGGTTTTTTTTATATTGGGAGAAGGAATTTAGTAGTGATTATATAGAAACAATGGCATTTGTCTCATAAATATTTCACCTGGAGGTAGTTCAGAATTTTTTTGCAAGGGTGACACTCACTCTGAGCAGTATGGCTATGCTGTTGTAATCTGTCATTCAACAAACAAAAGGCTTGTGTACTTGAATATGTGCAGACAGGTTTCATGCAGAGTGCTTTGGCACATCCAAACGTACTGCCATTTTAGATTTGTAGTTGTAGCAAGTTCATACTAGCACTCTACATTCTGCCACAAGAGTGCCAATATTATGACTGCCATTGCAGCCTCATTGTACAGCAACAGCTAAGTAAAGGTGGGAGCAAGCAATGCAGGCAGTTGTGTCGTATTCTCATCAAATGAACTGCTGTCCATTTGTCAAATCATATGCATCACAGTGACCTATGAGCTAAAATTATGTTAACTAAGGCAGAGGAATATGCATTCTGCTGCAGAAATAATGTCACACTAACAAAACTGTAGAGCTGTACAGTTTTGAATTCTATGGTTTTCCACATGAAATTTGGACAGAAGCGCAGTAATTTCAAACAACATTAAAAATTTTATTTCTTTTGAGAAAAAAATGTCAGCCTAATTATACTCATTTTTTTTTGTGACACATTTAAAAGACAGCTTTAAAATAATTATCCCTGTGTGGAGATTTTTACCGATTCTAATAGAAGGCAGTCACGGTTAATATTTTTGAACCTTTGAATTGAAGTAAGCAAATGACTTTGTTGTAACTTTATTTTATAGAAAACAGCCTTCTCAATGACAGATTCTAAGGCGAGATGCGGGTTTCAAATTGGCATTCCTTCCATCCAAGACCAAACCCAAAACAAAGAGCGCAAAGCTCAGTACTATTCACAGTACGCTTGGTTGCTTAGCAACAAGCAAGAGCTGTCTCGGCTTGAGCACATTCAAAATAGTCCTGATTTTTTTTTTCATCATGTTTGAAACTCAAGTAGCAAATGACAGGGATAGCTTAAAAGAAATTGATGGGCTGGGGAGTGAAGGAATTCCCTGTAATGATTTTTAGCAATTCATCAAAAGCTCCAAATTTGTTGATAGACTTCCCAGCTATTTGAAAGTCTGTTTTATAATTTACAGTACTGCTGTATAGGAGGGAGTTTTAACAAGGGAGTTTTAAAACACCAGAGAAATCCCTCAACGGATGTTTTAAAATCAGATCAAGGTCACATTTTAAGAGAAGAATGGCCTTCTTGGCTAAATGGATTGAATCTGTGTTACTGTGCCATAAAGGTTCCAGCTGTTTCTATCACATACCTCCCACTATACAAGCATTCTGCTAGAAATTGGCGAAGTGCACATTGTAACCTCAGTCTTCAAATGGAAATTCTTATTGAAAATATTGTTCTGCAAGATTTCCCAAATCAATTACTGTGCATCATATTTAGAGTTTTTGTTTCAAGCTGTGTCCTCATTGTTCCATGCAATATTTAATAGTTTATGGGATGAATGGTGCCAACTACATCATTATTAATCAGTGTTTTTCTTTACGTTGGGTGGTAAACATTATTACAGTCTAGTGTGACACCATGCCAGTAAGTGTTAAATCTGCTTTAAAAATGTTTCATCCAGTAAGATACAGGTACCTTTATCAATGGACATTTATTCAAATCCATCACCCTGGCAGGATCATTAACTCCGACAGGAAACCATCTCAAAGGATGTGCTAAGCTTTTGCTGATAAAGACAGTTGTACTGGAAAACATGCACTAGAATTACAAAGAACATGAGACTTATACCAGCTTGATCTGTTGGTGTTCACACCTGAAATTTATACAATGCAGCAAACTGACTGCTCATTCAACAACCAGCAATTGGGATGTTTAGCACAACAGACCACATTCACAGGGTGTAATTTCATAAGTAATTAGCAGCCTCTGAATCTAACTGGCATTGGTTGAAGTCATGCCTGCATCTTTTAAATACGAAGTGATCATTAATGTGTACAATTGCTGGAAGTCAGTGCTTCTGGGTAGGTTTACTGAAGCTGTGGCAGACCTGGTATAAGGGTGAGCACCTGTACTCAATCCTTAGCTGAAGAGATGGCGATTAGAATAGAGATCCTCAGAGCTCAGATGTGGTAAAAATCCCCAGATTTTACTTCGGAGTCACATGAGTGATTCCATGAAGATGCCCGCCAGCCCACATGTGCATGATTACGGCTGACGCATTGCACAACAACTGACTGGCGGGCGCGTCGCTCCTTCCAGCGGTAAGTTTAAAACGCTCAGGTAAGTGCTTATACTTTATCTGAGGTCGTTGCTCCCGGTTTGTTTACTATTTTCACAGAGTACTCAAACGTTGCGGAGACTATGTCTAAAATGAAGAGGCAGGCCGCAGCGAAGCCGGCTACTGAAGATCGCGGGCCTGTGGGTAGCGGGCGGCCGCCGATTTCGCCTGCAGGGTCGCTTGCAGAGGAGCCAGCGGCTACAGACTTGGTGCCGACAGAAAGCACCTTGGCTACCCCGCAGGGGAGAAAAGCCACCAGGAAGTCTGTCAGGGCCCTGGACTCAGATGAGTCGGGCCAGGAGGATTCTCCTCCTTCTATGGGCAGTGTTTTTGGGAGACTGACCCACATGGAGCAGCTAATGGAGAGGTTGCTCCAAAGAGACATGCTCCAAAGAAGGGAGCTATCTGAGCCCGGGTATTATGGAGAACCCGCGGCAGCGGCACCTGCCTCAGGGCTGCACAATGTCTCCCTCTCTGGGGAGGGGAGCGTACAAGGCCAGTTTTACACTGACTCAGATTACGGAGGCACAGCTGGGGAACATACTTCAAGGCATGAGGGGCAAGCCTCGGGAGTACCCCCCCCCCCCCATGGCATTAAATTTGCCATTCTTTCCAAAACAGGGGAACCACTGGGACAGGGGTTAGCCATGAGCATTAATTATCTGGCATCTCACCAGCTCCAAGATCAAGCCATGGAGAAAACCACTACCAAATACCATACCCCAGTAAACTGTGCCTCATTGAATGCCCCGGCAGTGAATCACTCCATCTGGGGACACATTGGAGGGGGCATCAGAGCCCAGGAGGTAAAACTACAATACATTTTAAGATTACTTGCCTCAGGCATCACGGCCTTTGGCAGGTCGGTGGATGGGGGGCCCCTCTCTGATGTTCAGCAGGACGCTATGGCATTAATGTGCAATGCACATTTTGAGATTAATTGCCTCCGAAAAAATGCCATACGTCCTGCTCTTAACAAAAGTTGGCAGCATTGTGCAAGGCCGGGAACATCCAACCACCAAACCTCCTGTTCTGGGAAGATCTGCCTAAGCAGGTCAGGGAGCTGGATGATGAGGCTAAAATGGTTGGCCTTATGAAGGCCCCAACATCTTCAAAGACTTCATCCTTTCGGCGGCAGTATCACTATCCTCCTCTCTACTTCAGACTGTTTGCCGTATATGGTGGGCATCATGAACAACAGGCACAGAGGCCTTTTTTAGGGCAGGGCCCAAGCCAGGCCATGTTCAAGATGCGCGGATGGTGCCCTCCAACAGCCCTACACCCCAGGCCTCGGGGGAAGAAGCAAACACCATACCGCCGATAACCACTGAGGTAAGTGAGTCTGGTTGTTTGCGTAACACATTTTCGATGGATCAGCTACAAGTTGGGGGAAGATTACAATTTTTCTTACATGAATGGCATTGGATAACATCTGACCCGTTTATACTGCGCAGTATACAAGGTTTCCAAATTGTGTTCCTTTTCAATTCACCTTCACCCACACAGCACACACCAAGCCACACTTTTGTTCCTTCACAACAGGAGTGTGTGAATGCACAAGCGGAAATTGAATCTTTACTCAAGAAAGGGATAATTGAGAAGTCGAGTCGTGAGTCTCACCAATTTGTGTCCAATATATTTACTAGGCAAAAGAAGGATGGAGGATGCCGAATCATCCTTGATTTGACTGAGCTTAACACCTTTGTGCAGTATAAACACTTCAAAATGGAAAACGTTGTTACTGCCAAACAACTGGTTTCCAAGGGATGTTACATGGCAAGCATCGACCTCAAAGATGCTTACTATTCGGTGGCCATTCATGAAGACCACAGGAGATATTTGAAGTTTAGCTGGATGGGGCAATTGTGGCATTTTAATGCATTGCCTAATGGGTTAACCTCAGCCCCCAGACTATTCACTAAATTGCTAAAACCAGTCCTGGGGCTACTCACGGCACAGAATCATATAGTCATGGCATACTTGGATGACATCTTAATCATTGGGAAATGTTTGAAAGACTGGGGTTCTTAATCCATCCAGTTAAGTCCAAATTGGTACCATCTAGAGTAATTGATTATTTGGGATTCACCATTAACTCAATTCACATGTAAGTGACTCTGCCTTGGAGCAAGCAATTAGAATTAATTGAAGCCTGCAGCAACCTCATTGTTAAGAACCAACCTATTAGACATGTGGCTAGTATAATTGGCAAATTAGTGGCTGCTTTCCCAGCTGCTCATTTCGGGCCTTTGCACTACCAAAACTTACAACGTGCAAGGAGCAGACACTCAAACCTCATAGAGGTTACTTTGATAGATCCATGCAGTTGCTAGCTGAAGACATTGGTGGGTGACCAATATTCAGTATTGCTCTAGTACTATTTTAGTTGATACAGCATCAGTTATCCTGCAAACTCATTGGGGTGCTCTAGGTTGGCATGTTACCAACACCATCTCGCGCTGCGGTGGCAGATGGAATCTGCAGGAATCATTGATGCTTCAGTCACATGGTATTAACTACTTAGAGTTGTTGGGAGCACTCTATGTGTTAAAGGCTTATTGTAGCAATATGCATCATGTGCATGTTCAACTTCAGGTTGACAACACTAAGCAGGGGCATACATTAATCACATGGGTGGAAGTAAGTCTGTATCCTGTGATAAATTGTCTAACCGCATTTGGCACTGGTGCATTACAAGAAACGTCTGGGTTTCAGCTATCTACTCACCAGGTAGATATAACATGGTGGCGGACACCAGGTCACGAGAATTCAATGACAACAAAGAATGGATGTTGAATCAGGAAGAGTCTAACAACATTGTCGTTCGGTATGGTGTACCAGACATTGATCTGTTTGCATTCATACAAAATCATCAGTTATCAAATTACGTTTCATGGGAACCAGCCCCAGGGGGGGTAGCAGTAGATGCATTCTCGCTACACTGGGGTGGAAAGTTCTTGTATGTGTTTCCCCCATTTTGCCTCATCAGTCGATGCTTGGCCAAGATCAAGCAAGACTCCACCTCTGGCATATTGGTAGTACCAGACTGGCCTGCTCAGCATTGGTTCCCACTCATCTTAGCCATGATTACACAGCCTTTTATGGCTGTCCCCAAAAGCAGAAATCTGCTGGTACATCCTGTGACAGGCGAAAGCCATCCTCTTCATGACCGAATAAATTTATTGGTTTGCAGATTCTGAGGAGACCATTCCTGGGGCTCGGACGTTCAGATTGTACGGTAGATGTGATCACTGCCACCTGGAGGAAGAGCACCCAGAAACAGTACATCACTCATATAAGGAAATGGGAGATGTACTGCTCTCTCTCGAATATTTCGTATGACACGGCTTCCATTACGGATGTTTTGGACTTTCTTTCTACACTATTCTACGATCAGAAACTCAGTTATAGTGCCATTAATAGTGCCAGGAGTGCTTTATCATCTTACTTATGGCTGGGGTCAGGGAACCACACTGTCGGATCTCACCCCTTAATAACCAGATTTATGAAGGGTATTTTTAACTCCCCCTAGGCCCAGATATTCACAGATATGGGATGTGTGCATGGTCCTCATGCTGTTCCATCAGTGGGCACCAGCTTCATCTCTGTCTCTGCCTAATCTCACACTTAAGGTAGTCATGCTCATGGCGCTGGTCTCAGTGCAACGGGTCCAGACGTTAAATAATTTTAGACTGGACAGAATGGTTACATCTTTTGACAGCATCACCTTTTTTGTTGATGATCTAATAAAGCAAAACAGACCAGGATGTCGGGGCTCAAATTAAGTTTTATGGCTTACCCCTTAGACCAACGGGTGTGTGTGGTATCTCACACACTACAATACATTAAGGTCACCAAGAGCCTCAGAGGCTCAGAATTATCCTTATTCATCAGCTACGCCAAACCTCATAGAAAGATTACAGTGCAGACCATTTCAAGATGGATAAGACAGGTTCTGGCACGTGCAGGAGTGGACACTGACACTTTTAAACCTCATTCCACCAGGGCTGCATCTACGTCAGCAGCGAGTGATATGGACATCCCTCTCGACCACATTCTAGCAGCTGCGGGGTGGTCTAATGTACTAACGTACCAAAGGTTTTATAACAAACCCTTTGCCAGACCGGGGACTTTTGCTAATTCTGTTTTAGGTTCTTTTTTACAGTTTCCCCCTGGGTGAGAGGGGTCACTATTATTTTCTTTGATTATTAAAGCATCAGCATTTTTTATCTATGTCATGTTTGAATGCATTAATTATTCTCACTCATCCTGGTCAACTGATGCAGTGTGTGTGATGCATGGACTCGTTTCCACGGCATGAAATCACAGAGCTTCAAAATCTTCACGGAATCGCTCACGTGACTCCAAAGTAAAATAGTAAGATTAAACGAGAACTTACCGGTTTGAAGTTTGATCTTTATTTTATGAGGAGTTGCGATGATGGATTATGTGCCCTCCGCTCCCAACCCTCGTATCATAAAGGTCATCTGGTAGTTCTAGTTTTCTCTAATCTTACTATGTCACTGTAACTACTGTTATCTGTAATTTCACACCGCTGCTTTGAAGATTGCCGCGCATGCGGGCTGGCGGGCTTCTTCACGTAATCCCTCATTACTTATGGCTGGGGTTCTCGTTTAATCTTACTATTACTTTTGATGAAGCAAATGAGGACAGGTGGTTGCGGAATTTAATGCTGAAAAATAAGGTGGTGGGAAAATATTAAGGAATTTTCTCGTAATTAAAGTTCCAGTGGATCTTTAACCTAAAATGCTGCTCAATATATGCACAACCCCATCAATAATCAGCCAACCTACATTTCCCTCTATCTTGAAAGATGAAGTAGTGAAAACCTATGAAGGGCACAAAGTACTGGAATAATTCAACAGGTTAGGCAGCATCTCTGGAGAACATGGGTAGATCATGTTTCAGGTCGAGTCCTTCTTCCGACTTTGAAAAACTATGACTGCACAGTAATGTAGTGGAGTCACATGTGGCTGCCATGCATTAACCATCTGGGGAAGAGCACGTTGCCCTTGATTAGAGTGACCACAACAGAATCGATGGTCAATAACAAGACTGGGGCATGATCTTTTTCGCATCTCATCCTCTTTTTCGCATCCACTATTCCCTCCAATCTAACAACTGCAGAAAGTACAAGCAGCCCAACTTGTTGCCTCATTTGCCTTGATATAACTACCATACCTTTCCTATGAATGAATGAATACGTTTATTGGCCAAGTATTCACATACAAGGAATTTTCCTTGGTGCTCCACCCACAAGTGACAATGACATACAGTGACAGTTAGGAATGACACATAAAACATTAAACATTAATAATAAAACATTATTGATTAAACATGTGAATTAAATAAAATACCAGAGCAAAAAGGAGGCTACAGATTTTTGGTTATTGAGTAGAGCTACTACTCGTGGGAAAAAAGCAGTTTTTATGTCTGGCTGTGGAAGCTTTGACAATCCGGAGTCGCCTTCCAGAGGGAAGTGATTCAAAGAGTTTGTGGCTAGGGCGAGAGGGGTCAGAGATGATGTTACCCGCTCGCTTCCTGGGCCTTGCAGTGTACAGTCCATCAATGGAGGGAAAGTTGCAGCCAATAACCTTCACAGCTGATCAGACGATTCGCTGCATCCTCCGGATGTGCTTAGTGGTTAAGCCTAAAAAGACCATGATGGAGAAGGTGAGCACAGATTCTACGATGGCCGTGTAGAATTGGACCATCATTGCCTGTGGCAGATTGTGTTTCCTCAGCTGCCGCAGGTACCTGTCCAAATGTTTCTTAAGTGTCGTGATGATGCCTGCATGATCTATCTCCTCCTGCATGTACCTGTCCATGTACCTGTCCAAATGTTTCTTAAGTGTTGTGAAGATGCCTGCCTGAACTATCTCCTCCTGCACCTCATTCCATATACCCACCACCCTTTGTTAAAAAAAGTTGCCCCTTAGGTTCCTTTTAAATCTTTCCCACCTTGCCTGCAACCTATGTCATCTGGGTCTTGATTCCCCTACTCTGGGTAAAAAATGTTTTCCCTATTAAACATTGCTTAAGCATTCCAATGGTCAGCTCCATTCATTGTTTTACTTGCACGTACATTGCTTTTGTGTGTCTTCATTGTGCATTGGTGTCAAATAGTCAAATAGCCAAATAGTAAGAAGCCTAATAAACTTCCTTGGGTTTAGCATGATGCATCAAGAAAGGAATGCACAGCTGACTGGTAAGTTGTGGCTGCTTTCTAGGTAAAGGTAAATGATAATTTTACTACGCTGGACCTAGCCATCGCAAGTTGTGGATTCAGACAGTAGAGTGACTTACAACTGGAATAAATCTTGGAGCTCACATCCAACATCCAGAGCACAATGTATGTCCTCTACACCAACAGGAAGTCTTTAATCCTCATGGAGTCACACGCTTATGTGCAGCTGCTAAGAGGAATTAAAATAATTCTAGTTTCCTGGAACATTTGTTTCCTTCCCCACCACAGTGAGCTGCAAAATGCAAACTTTTCTATATGTCTGCAGCTCTGGCTGGGAGAGCCAGAACAATGAATGTTGCTGGCCTCCATAATCTCAGCCTCCATTGACAATGCAGTTCATGCCCTGTTCTGCTGCTACAGTCGTAACTACACCTTGTGACATATATTGAAAGGACTTCCTTGTTGCAGCACATTGTCCTGACAAATCTCTTCACATCAATGTACATTAGAGGATTTGCAACATGATAATCCTAAGTAAATAGTTTAGAGTCATGCAGCGTGGAAACAGGTCCTTCGACCCAACTGATCACACCGACCAATATTTCCCATCTACACAAGTCCCACCTGCTTGTGTTTGACCCATATCCCTCTATATCTATGCTATCCACGTACCTGTCCAAATGTTTCTTAAACATTGTGATACTACCTGCCTCAACTACGTCCTCTGGCAGCTCGTTCCATGCACCCACCACCCCCTGTGTGAAAAAGTTTCCCCTCAGATCAACTCCCCTGCTGAGAGTCATTTCTCCCTCTTCTGGTAATTGCATGCCTCCTCATTCTGCCTATCAAATTGCAGTCCAAAGTAAAGATAAATATCTGTAACTAATTCTATTGAATCATCTGAAATCTGTATTGATTCTGTCTGATTTTACTTTCCAATTAGACAAATCAATTGGATGTGTAATAGATGGCCAGCAGGCTTTAACCTATTTATATTCTCACCCAACTTGAATTTCATCAGTCTGATTGCACTGCTCTTCCATTTTGCATTTGCAGGAAAATAAAGCTCTTCATTGTGTTTCTTTGCTGCAGTCAGAAATATTTAGGGAAACTCTAATGACTATACAGACCTAACCAGTTCAAACAATAAACAAACAACTAAAATATAATGTATTTGCCAAACCAAATAGAGACTTATGGAGTGATGGGATGTGAATTTCACACATGTTGAACTACTGAGTCTGGCGCGACTAACTGGAAGAGAAAATTGGCAGCATTCTCTTTCTGGACCACTTTCATCCATTAGCATCCAGTTACAGTCAAGCAATGGAAAAGGCATGGAAACTGACTGCGTATTGTTGCACTGTGAAATTCTGGCGTCTCAAATGGCCGCAATGTTCAGATGAAAATAAAAATTACACTATACAAGTGTTAAATAATACTTGAATGCGAATTTCCAGCTGCATTATCTTAAAGATGCTTTACAAATATTTTTAAGTGTAAGATTACATGAAAATATTGGGAGGATTCCCATACATTCCTCCTTCTGGGGAAATACACTTTGGCGTAAGTGATGAAATAGAAGGAAGAGACAGATGTCATGAAAATGCGAAGGCAGGAGTGGCAAGGGAAATCGCAGAATATGCTGCAAAATGTAAATAGAATTCAATATTCCAACAGTGAATTTTTATTTCTATTTCCTTACATTGATTCTTTTTTTGTTGTGTTTTGAATTTCCTTAAATAATATATCAGAGAAAACTTGACTTTTGTAGTTAATTCTATGCAGAGCTCAACAAAGAAAATCCTTGAATTGTTGCATTTAACTATTTTGCTTCCTATCATAGTCTATGGGAATACACACAGCTTTCTATAAAATTGCTAGTAAATCCAAATTCCAAGTTGAATTATTCACGCATACTTTTGTTTCAGTTCTGAATGTTACAGGCGCACTGGAGTCTGGTATTCAAATGAAAATATATATTTCTTCCAGGCGTTACACACTAATTTCATGGTCTACCCTTATTTTTTTTATCGGGTAAATAAAGCAAGCCTTTCAATGCCCACATTATGAGAGCTTCACCTATACTGAATTCATCTTGCTAGAATTACTTGGCATGTCAACATATGAAACAAGAAGTCATGGTCAGGTTAACAATCTGTGATAAAGAACTTTGCAGTTCTGAACTAATGACCATACTGTAAAGTCCAAATTACATTTTGCACATTGATGGTTTTCTTCTTCCAGTAATTCAAGAAACCTACTGTTACGCTGTACTTCTGTATTGTGCTCAGTTCTGGTTGCCAGAATATACAAAGAACATGATTAGCTGGGCAAAGTGCAGTAGTGATTCAGCAGAATATTTCTAGCATTGGAGGACTTTAGTTGTGGGAAAAAATTTGATAGGCTGGGCTTGTTTTCCATGAAGCAAACAAAGCTTAGTGGTGACCAGATTTAAGGATATAAGATTATGAAGGGCATGGATATGATAGATGGTTAAAATGTGTAGGAAAGAACTGCAGATGCTGGTTTAAATCGAAGGTAGACACAAAATGTTGGAGTAACTCAGCGGGACAGGCAGCATTTCAGGAGAGAAGGAATGGGTGCATTTAGGGTTGAGACAAGAGGGCATATGTTTAAGGTGAGAGGAAGAAGTTTTAATGAGGAATTGAAGGGACAGTTTTTTTTACACAGAATGGTTGATATCTGAAAAACTGCCAGTGGAGATGGTGGAATCAGATACAATTACTACATTAAACGGACATTTAGACAGGAATATGCAGAGAAAGATATGGTATTAATGTGGGTAAATGGTCGGCATGCACATGGCCTTTTGAAGGAGCCACTTTTGTGATATACAACTCTATGACTTTCTAAGCAAGGATTAATCTTTGCAAATTATCACGAGGTAACTATCAAAAAGCATTAAACTTCACTGCCTAATTGACAACTAAAGATAGACACAAAGTGCTGGAGTAACCCAGCGCGTCAGGCTGCATCTCTGGAGAAAAAGGATGGGTGACGTGTCGGGTCTTCTTCAGACAACAAAATTGATAACTATATATTGTTAAGGAAAATAATTAGAATACTAGAAAAGTGCATAAATTAAAAATGCACGTAAAATATGGTCTATGATGGCTTATAAGTTATTTAATTACGTTTCAACACAAAAGGAGTATCGTATACAATCAGCAATGTACACATCCTCCAGAATGGTGCAAGTGAATTATTTTTATCTGAAAGTATTTACAACAATGTGAAAGAGTTGCAGGGGCCAAGGTAATCTAAAACAATTTGTTCTTGGTTATTCAGTGAGTAAACTTTGCAAAAAAGCTCCTTGGTGATTGTTAATAATAAAACCAATGATATTGATTTATTCCAGCATTGCAATTACATTGTCAGAACACAATTTGTCATTGGAACGAGGGTCTTTGAAGAACACACTCTTACACTGATTAATTTTGAAGTCAATTGGGACCTTGTTATCCAGGGCTGGACGTGGAGGTAGGAATGGTGACGATAGTAAGAATGTGATTTTACTTTTGCTTTAGTGGTGTAAAAACAGATGACAGTGAATCACCATCCAGTGTTGCATCTCTCCTGATTTCTATTCCATTGAAAGGACATTTGGGCAGATAGTAAATTAGACTGTTAATCCATTATCATTTACACCAGCACCTAATGTTAAATGCATGTCTCATGAATACATAAAGATCCTGAGACAGTTTTTGCAAAAGACCCTCACCTCTGTGAGATCTTGGTCAGCAATTCTGGCTTATTTAATATAAATTAAAGCATTGCCACTGAGACACACGTGAAATGTGGCTGAAATTGCATCGTTGTATCTATTTGTTACATGGTTGCAGGATCTCACAGAGCTGATAGACTTTAAGACCACGCATGCTTCATTCTGTTGCTGAATCAGGTGCCCCATCTCACGTTGTGTGGCCCACTGACGGAATGGGATTCAACCTGCGATGATGATTGTGAGAGAGATGGGTTGGATGTCCACATACACTGAGGTGTTACAATCTCCTCTGTAATTCCTTGGCAACATTGCATGCATTGCATGAGGCCAAGTCAGTGGATATTTTTAAGGCAGAGATCGATAGATTCTTGATTAGTACAGGTGTCAGAGGTTATGGGGAGAAGGCAGGAGAATGGGGATAGGAGGGAGAGACAGATCAGCCACTGGATCAATCTGATCCGTCTGATGAGTACACTGGATTGGCCGAATGGCCTAATTCTACTCCTATCACATGACTTTATGCTGTTGCACTGTGGCTGCTTTGGAGTTTACTGTTTAAGGCTGAGGCACAGTTGCTGTGATCAACACAGGCAATTGGTGTCAGGAACTATGCAAATTGTGTTTTAACACACAAATCAAGGTGAAAATATATATTTTCCAAGTTTTGGTATTTTTGAGCACTGAACAAAGCCCTCAAATAGGACATCAGATCAGGGTGAATTTCAGATTCCAGGGTACTGCAGTGAACGTAGGTACAATAAATCACATATATAAGCTAAAAGTCTAATTAGCGTACCAATGCTTTACCTAGACATATCTTGTTTAGGACCTACATGCAAGTTCAAATTATTATAATCATCAAGCAAAATGGTGCGTCATGACATGAACATATTCCCACATAGGCGTGAGTTAGTAGCGATGCGTGTATTCAGAACTTAATTGCAGTCTTTGGCCAAAATAATCCTCCTAATAAATCCAAATTTTATCAACTTAATAAATTGTGCATATGAATTACTTGTTTAAGCAAAACTCTTTAAGGCGATTCAATGAAATAACCAACTTACAAAATATTACTATTAGGGCAAAGATAGGGATTGCATTTCTTCTGACAAACATTCTCGATTTGACATAGATAAATAAAAACAACTGCAATCAGCCACAAATCCATAAACATTGAGAATGGTGGAGATCATTTAGCTTAACCAGGAGCAGGAGTTGACTTGCACCATAAAGCCCCTGTCCCACTTTCACAACCTAATTGGTGACCTTTGCCGAGTTTGTCCTTGACTCATACTCGCAAAATGGTCGCTATAAGGTTGTAGGCCTTCGTAGCTCTTCCTCATGTTCATGGTCTCCGTGTACTCATGGCCTCAAGTAGGTCGCGGCATTTTTTTCCAGCCTGATAAAAAATGTCCACGAGTAAAAACAAGGTCAGCATGGAAAAAATTGATACTTTTTACTCGTAGGTAGGTCATAGGTAGGTCATAGTAGGTCGTGATGGCAGTCGTAGGTAGTTGTAGGTCGGTAACTGGTCCGAGAAAAAAATGCAAACATGACATCATTTTATCATGTGATCATTTTCCACATGTAGCTAGTCGTAGTTGATCTTAGGTGTGGAAGACAGAGGTCGAGGGGGATCGTAGGAGGTCGTAGACATAGTCGTAGGAGGTGGTAGGAGGTCTTTTACTTCAGCGAGTCAACATGATCTTAACATTTTTTTCAACTCGTCTAGAGTCTTCTAAACTCGTGGATTAGGTCGTCCAAGTGGGATAGGCCCTTAACTAACCTCTCAAACTACTTCATGAAGGTAACTGCAAATCAATAGTAGTCATTAGCGCAGGTCACCATGCTCTTCTTGGACTTCAGTATAGTAGGTGCTCTTTTGAAGCAGGTAACAACCTCAGACCACAGAAGCAAGAGGTTGAAGATGTCCTTGAATACTCTAACCAGTTGGTCTATGCAGTGTTTAGTACTCGGCAATGTAAGTCAGTGGGCACAGCGCTTTGCTTGAATTCACACAAAGGATGCTCTGACATTGGCCGAAGAGACTGAGATCACTGGGATACCAAGGACGGCGGGGGCTCGTGTAGTTGTGTCATTGTCCTCCTTTCAAGGTGTGCATAAAAGTGATGATTCGTTGCCACTCATGCAACCCGGATTTGCTTTGTAGGAGGTGATAGTGTGTAGCCCCTGCCAGACCTGTTGAGTGGCTGTCTGTGATCCAGCTTAGCAAGAAGTTGTGTCTTTGCACTCTTGCTAGCCTTGGGTTGACCTTTCGGGTTGAAACCCTGCATCAGGACCAGGACAGAAGAGGAAACTGCCAGGATATGGCAGTACTAGGTGGGGTGGGGCAGAAGGGAAGGTGGAGTCGGGTACATGAAAGGTGGAACCAGATGACAAGGGGTTGGTGGGCAAATGGAGCCAGGTGGAGGAGTGGATGGATATTGGTCATCAACATTTCAATTGCCACTATATCTGCACTGTTTTGGAACACAAACTTCCACACTTCTACCGGCATTTTTATTAAAAATTGCTTCTTGATTTCCCTCCCATATGGCCTAACTCATCAGTATAAACTTGCAAAGCTTTGATAGTATCACAATATACAGTGTTGCTGATTGGAATATTTAGAAAGTTTTCGTTTCCAACTTGACTTTCATCCTGCTCCCTTCATTGATGAATTTATTGATGAAAGCTGTGGAGGCTTAGACGTTGAGTATATTCAAAATCAATAGATATTTAAATGTTATGTGAATCACAGGGGTATTGGTATAAGGGTCAAATGACCTGTTTCCTTTCTGTATGACTCCACGGTTTCTACAATGACTTTAAGTAGCTTGTGTACAAAGACATTTTACTTCCTTTGTACATCAACATTACTCAGTCTCTCACCATTTAAGAAAATACCCTACTTTACTGCTTTGTGCACCAAGGAGGATAACTTCACATTTTTCCACATTTCTGTATAGTTCATCTGCATATTCTGGCCATTCACTTATCTTATCAAATCTCCATTAAGCTTCCTTACATCCCACTCCCCACTTACAATTTCACTAGTTTTGTATCATCAGAAAATTTGGAAATGTCACTCTTGGACCCCTCGGCCTGCCAACATGAAAGTTGTCCATTTATTTGCACGCTTTTCATTCTGTCCAATAATCATGTCAATGCATTATCATCAACACATGTTCTCTAACCTTGTTGACCAATCTGCCATGTGGAACTTCATAAAAAACCTGAAAATCCAAGTACATATCCTCTAGTTCCCTTTATCTACTTTATGAGTCACATCCTCATAAACTCCAGTATGCTAGTCAAATATAATTTTCCTTTCATAAATCTATGCTGACTCTGCTCAATCCGATTATTATTATTATGGCATTTTCCTAATCTTATATCTCAACATCGCACACCAGCAGATTCAAGAACAGTTTCTTCCCAGCTGTTATCAGGCAACCGAATCATCCTACCACAACCAGAGAGCAGTGCTGAACTACAATCTACCTCATTAATGTCCCTCGGATTATCCTTGACCGGACTTTGCTAGCTTTAGATTGCACTAAACTTAATTCCCCTATCATGTATCTATACATTGTAAATGGATTGATTGTAATCATACATTGTTTTTCTGCTGACTAGTTAGCATGCAACAAAAAGCATTTCACCATACCTCGGTACACGTGACAATAAACTAAACTAAAATCTATTGATATTTGTTGTGAACATGCTCAGTGACTGAACCGCCGTGACCCTTTTGGCTAAATAATTCCAAAGGTTTACTGCCCACTGGATGAATATCCCACCAGTCACGTCTTCCTGTCTCCATCCCTTCTGATTCCCACAGAGACCACTCTTTCTGTGACTCCTTGGTTCGCTCATATTTTTCTGACCACAGTGGATACCTTCATGTTTTTCCATCTTCCTGTTCTAAACCATTTAATTAGTCTGTTAACATCATAATAATGCCCTTGCTGTAATTCCCTTCCACCCAGCTTTGTATTGTCTGGTGAAAGTCCTCGGAAGAGATAATTGATCACTGTTTCTTCCTTCACTTGAGCTGCTTCTTCTTCTTCCGTGTGGCGTGCACAGCCTAAAGTTGTCGGACAACTTGTTCTATTTGATCTTCCCTTTGTGCACGTCGAGTCGATTGCATTAGTCGAACCAGGACAGACCACGTCAAGTTTGCAATCTTCCACCCCACTTGAGCTGCTGAGCAGTCCCAGCATTTTCTTTGTTTTATTTCAGATTTGCAGCATCTCCAACGTCTTACTTTTGGATAATAGTACAGGCCTGTTTCAAGTGTGATTTACAACTGCAGATGCCATCCCAGAACAAATCAGTGGCAACAACCCTGAAGTTTAATTTCTTCTCTGGATTAGCATTTTGCATAGTGTACAGCTGAAATGTATTTGCACTAAGCTTTATTCTCTTCATCCTGTATCTGTACACTGTGAATTAGGTTCTGCTGATCTAGAAGAGAAAGGTCCAATTGCAAAGAGGGAGACTGCGGCCCAGATCTTGGAGCACAATGAAGAGTTTAGCGGAGATGATGGTGCTGAATGCTGACCTGAGAGATGATTGTAATCATGTATTGTCCTTTTGCTGACTGGATAGCACGCAACAAAAAAAGCTTTTCACTGTACCTCGGTACGCGTGACAATAATAAACTAATCAGCTAATGAATAACTTAGCCATTTCCTAATTAGAGAACTGAACGAGAATATGAAAATGATGCAAGTTAACAAGTAGTTAAAAATACGCAGTTTAGAGATGCAGGATGGAAATAGGCACTTCGGCCCACCGAGTCCTCGTCGACCATTGGTCACTCGTTCACACTAGTTCTATGTTATCCCACTTTCTCATCCACTCCTTACACACCAGGGGCAATATACAGGGGCCAATTAACCTAAAACCTGTACGTCTTTGGGATGTGGGAGGAATCTGGAGCACCCGGAGGCAAGCCTCGCGGTGGCAAGAAGAACTTGCACACTCCACACAGACAGCACCCGAGGTCAGGATTAAACCAGGGTCTCTGGCGCTGTGAGATAGCAACTACCAGCTGCACCACTGTGCTGCCAAAGTCTATTGTTACGACATGTAGAATTTTAACAAAAAACACTTACGTCAGCTTGCATACATTCAGTTCTAAACCTGACGATCTCTGTAAAGCCGCAATTATTTCTCATCTCCAGTATTTTTACCACTGGCCTAAAGCCATTTTCACCCATCTGTTTCCACTAAACAGAACAGCACAGGCACACAAACAAGAGCTTTTTTTTCTAGTCCGCAGCTCTGTACAACTGTCTGTCAAATATATTTAACTGTGTACCTGGATTAGGCACGCACCACCAGTTACACTGACAGCAGTTTTATTGTGTTGCTCGCATGATTATGTGTACCAAAGAATGAGCACATATGTTACAGATTACCTTATGGTGAAATGTGTTCATCTTGTATATATTATGGATCTGGCTCCAGAATCTGTTAGAGGTTTAGCCGCTCTAGACGTGCCTCAGTTCAGCTGGCTACCAGGTACAAAATACAGGTGACAACAACAACTCAATTGCACATAAATAAATATGCAACTGGTTTTCAGTTTGTCAACCTGATCTAATCTTGAGGAAGGTCTACATGGGTCAGCATAAAAAAATCTGGATTATTAGCCTTTACTAGATTGCTGGCCTGGAAAGCAGCATTCCTGTAGCCAAAGCTAAATGACATTCTGCAACAACTATTTATTTTCATGTCTGTTGAGAGTTTACTTCCAACCGTGTATAGATGTAGAAACAACCTTTCAAAATATCTGTTGCTCCAACTTTTGGACATTTGTGTCCCCTTGCTTATGATGGGAGTGAATATTGCCTCTGAAGG
This sequence comes from Raja brachyura, assembly GCA_963514005.1. The sequence goes on from OY740788.1 coordinate 46,840,204, forward strand.
AAAGCCATTTTAGGGAACAGTATATTTCAACCTGGTTCATCAGTATTTTGTTATTAATGTACTCATTGTATGTTCAAACGTTCTTGCTACCCAGATGGTGGGCTGACATTTCCCTTTTTCAGTTTGGATCACTTTGTTCACATTTTCTGCTTTAAAGTTATGTCAGTTGGGTTTATCTATCGGTGTACTAGATTTCAGAATATCATCTGGCTAGCAATTAGCAGCATCAAGCTGTTTGTGGCTCAAGACTGTGGTTAATAGATCCCAGCTGGGACCATTTCAACTAGGAAACTTGACCCTGATTTGCAAAGCCTAGCAGATCTAATAAAAAACAGATTCCAGCAATTTATCCGTGAGCTTTTGATTTTTTTTTTCCCCGCGGCAGACCATTTCCAAAAACAAAATTCTTTCAACAGTTCTGCAAAAGGGATGGGAATTAAGTGTTGTTGCATATGAATGGCAGTGCATAAGGCCAGAGATGTCAACCCAGGATGAACTGAAGCACAGTTTAAAATCAAAGTGCGGGAAAAGAAGATAAATCAACTTTAAGTGTGGAATGAGCTTAAGATGATACATCATGAAGCAAGCCTTAATTGGCTTTAAATGTAATTCCAGACAACAACTTTACAAAGATGTTAATGGAATACAGGCTCACGAAAAATAATGTGATCTGGAATCATATACTGCACAATGTTGCACCTTTGAGACTGACCAGGAGATATTCTTGTCTTTTTCAAACTGTTACAAACCAATGGTTATGGTGTCAGATAATAAACTTATTTATATTGCCACTTGATCAATCCAGATCTTTACATTCCTTTCACATAAAAGTGAATGACTCAACTGAGGATGCTTAAAATCTAAAATAAACACAGAAAATGCTTGAAGCTCTTCCCAAGTTAGCAGTGCCTGACCCACAAGTGGGGCGGCACAGTGGTGCAGCGGTAGAGTTGCTGCCTTGCAGAGGCAGAGACCTGGGATCGATCCTGACTAATGTGCTAGCTGTATGGAGTTTGTACATTCACCCAATGACCTGTGTGTGTTTTCTCCAGGTGCTCTGGTTTCCTCCCAACCAATTAACCAGGTTTGTAGGTTAATTGGCTTTGGTAAAATTGTAAATTGTCCCTAGTATGTGTAGGCTAGTGCTGGTCATAAGGAATCGGAGTAGAATTAGGCCATTCGGCCCATCGTCCACTCCGCCATTCAATCATGGATGATCTTTCTCTCCCTCCTAACCCAATTCTCCTGCCTTCTCCCCATAACCTCTGACACCTGTACTAATCAAGAATCTATCTATCTCTGCCTTAGAAATATATCCACTGACTTGGCATCTACAGCCTTCTGTGGCAAAGAATACCACAGATTCACCACCCTCTGACTAAAGACATTTCTCCTCATCTCCTTCCTAAAAGAGAGTCCTTTAATTCTGAGGCTATGACTTTTAGTCTAGACTCTCCCACTAATGGATGTCCTATCCTCCTCTCCACATCCAGTGTGTGCGGGGATCACTGGTGGGCATGGACTTGGTAGGCGGAAGGGCCTGTTTCCATGTCTCTAAACTAAACTAAACTAAATACAACATGAGTTGCTGGATTTTTCCAACAGTTTCTACTTATCTCGGGTTTCTTTCACGATCAGAAGTTAGCCAATTAACTGCAAATTGTCCCATATTACATATGAATTCAGTATGAATGAAGATACATCTATTAACATCTGACTGCTAGAACAGAAGATTACATGGCAAAGAGATAAATACAGAAAAATGTTGCAGTGTTTTGAAAGTTCCATCTCCAATCACAAACTCATCTGTTTTGATACATGTAACAGTGGTCACAAGTATGTAAGCAGAATTTTCAAAGTGAGCTGAAATTTTGAGTGATGACGGAAGGCATAAAAAGTCAAACTCATTGATGGAAACATCATGTTTCCTGTCTGGGTAGTTTTGCCAGTGTAGAAGAGTCGGAGTGGTTTGTGGCCAATGCTCCAACCTCATAAATCATTATCTTGGATCCGGGATCATTAGTTATATAGGATGGGCGCCCTATGAGACTCTTGCCACACAGAAGGAGCCAATTGCTCCGAAATAGGAAAATCCAATGGCCCTGCAACTGCAGGAGAGGAGTAACATCTGTGGGGACGGGAGGGGTGGGGGAGGGGAACATCCAGAAAACAAAGTGCTTTTGACTTTCAGAGGGTATCAAAGCAAAAAAACAAATCTAATTGGGGATTGATGAGAAGGAATAATGCCTATACTTGTACACATCATCACCACTGCTCTAAGATCTATCTACCTTTACCCAGCGAACCTTGAGACCAGCAGATCTCTTTCTTAGAGTCATAGAGCTAGTGTATACAGTGTGGAAACAGGCTCTTCGTTCCAACTTGCTCACTCCGGCTCATGCGTTTAGACCATATCCCTCCAAACCATTCTATCCATGTACCTGTCTAACTGTTTCTTAAACAATGGGATAGTCCCTGCCTCAACTACCTCCTCTGGCAACTCTTTCCATACACTGATCACCCTTTGTGTGAAAAAGTTACCCCTCAGATTCCTATTAAATCTTTTGCCCTTCACCTAAACCTGTCCTCTGGTCCTCAATTCCCCAACTCTGGTGCATTTACCCAATCTATTCCTCTCATGATTTTCTACACCTTGATCAATATTTCATACAAATCAAGTCAGCGATTCTGTATGTGCATTTTGAACAAATGGAGTTCTCAATAACAGGGTGACACACTGACACAGGGGTAGAGTTGCTGCCTTACAACGCTAGAAACCCAGGTTTGATCCTGACCACGGGTGCTGTCTATACAGAGTTTGTAAGTGATCACGTGCATGTGATCGCGTGATTTGTATGTGCTGACTTGGTGGGCCAAAGGACCAGTTTCCACACTATATCTCTAAACCTAAAACTGAAGAGACCCCAATGAGAGGTGAGATCGTAATGTTTAAGAAGGAACTGCAGATGCTGGAAAATCGAAGGTAGACAAAAATGCTGGAGAAACTCAGCAGGTGAGGCAGCATCTATGGAGTGAAGGAAATAGGCAACGTTTCGGGTCGAAAGCCTTTGACAAAAATGCTGGAGAAACTCAACGGGTGAGGCAGCATCAATGGGGCAAAGGAAATAGGCAACGTTTCAGGTCGAAAGGGTTTCGACCCAAAACGTTGCCTATTTCCTTCGCTCCATAGATGCTGCCTCACCCGCTGAGTTTCTCCAGTATTTTTGTCTACCTGAGATGATTGTAATATGCTATTTCCCCAAGGTCAATGTTTCTGTACAAGGCACAGCAAATTTGTATTGGCATCCTAGTTGCAGAACTATTTAGTGTCGCCACTAACATCCACTTCTGCATTGGGACAGGAGAATCCATTTTTGCCCACTAGGCCATATATTGCAGCTGCAACAATACTGAGACCTATATATGCCACACACTGGATCGTTCCCTTCACTCTACCTGCTGTATTTGAGTTTGGTTTGAATGTATTTATGTGTGGTATTATCTGATTTGACCAGATAACATGTAAAGCAAAGCTTTTCTCAGTACTTCGGCACATGTGACAATAATAAACCTAAACCTAAACCTGATATAAAAATGTATTGTTGAGCAAACCATTGCAGACCAGCTCGATTTTGTATTATGCTCCCCCAATGTGAGTCAATACTATAATTGACGAACATGTTGAAATTTTGCGGCAGTCGCCTGTAATCATCCAAAAAATCGTCTAAGTGGGACAGGCCCATTAATGTTGCTCACTGTCAGGGCTTGTAAATTCTTCCAGTCCAATAAGTATATTGGTCGACTATCTTCCCCTTGCCCTGATTTTAAACCAAGATAATACTGAGGACGGAAAAGTACTTTTGTTAATGATCATACTGAAGGCATGAGGTCAGTGTGAGTACCATATCATATTTCTGGACCGGCTAACCTAAATCCCAGAAATTAGTTCCATGTAAGGAAAATATGTTACTGGGGGTTTGTTGTCATGCTGCAAATTGTTTAATAATTGCTTTATCATCAGCTATTATCTTGGAATGAAAGGCAGAATGCAAATTTTCAAAAGCACAAATCTAGATTTCAGAAATACAGCTGTAGCTCCATGAGATCATCTGTGAAAACATAATGGAATACAAAGTTTTACATTTAAAATGTCTGTTTCCTCTTTTGCCAGCACATACTATTTTCAAGTGGTGTGATTATTTCACAGTGCATGTGTGTTATCCTCATTAACTTCTTAGGAAAATTAATTGCCACCAAGAAAATGCAAACCTATGGAAGAAAACCAGATGAACGTTAATTTTCAGCTGCTAAGCCTTGAAATGTAGACTTATGATTTGAGAAACTTTGGTTTCAGTCTTTCATTCCATGATAATGGCTGAAGAAAAAGCAATAGTTAAAAATTGCAGCATCACAACAAGCTCCCAGTAACACACTTTCCTTACATGGAAATAATTTCTGTGTTTTACGATTTTAGATTAGGCAGACTTGAAAAATGATATATTTCTTACAACTGACCCCTTCCCTTTGTAATGTCATTAACAAAAATACTTTTCCGCCCTCAGTATTATCATGGGATCTGTAAGTGCCTGGAAGAAACAGTGGAATCTGGCATTTATTGTGATGCTCCCATCTGTTTGACAGGATCCAGATGATGTCGCTTTTGCTGCTGAACAGATTTATTGCTCATACATTAGAATCAGATGAACTGAATAGTTCTGCAGCAATGCTGGTTGGGTGTTGAAGCAAACAATTAAAATACTTACTCAGTTTTTCTCATTGTGAAATGACCCTGCCTCACAAATGTGGTTCGGAACAGGACTTGGAGTTGTGGGAATTGATGGAGATTGGAATGGTCAAATACTTAACTGACAAGAAAACAGTTGTGGAGAGAACCAGGCCTGGCTGAATGTAGAGGGCTGATGATCGATGCGTATTGTGAAGTGTTGCTTGATTACTCGAGTTTCTTGCAGAAGATGCAAAGGTCCTGGTGCAAAGGAAGGTCCAAAGTGTCTTTGGACACTATGGGATTATATCTTGCCTTTGTGCAGGGTGAAACACAATGACTGATAATTGGTAGTGCCATTTGTATTTGTTTATTATTGTCATGTGTACCAAGATGCAATGGAAAACTGTACATGCAAATTTTACCACACACAAGTACATCAGGCACTGCAAAAGAGAAAACTAATAAGAGTGTACAAGATAGTGTTCGATTTTTGGTTTATTTTTAGTTGTGTATATGTGGGGGGGGGGAACTTTTAAACTTTTTAATCTCTCCCTTGAACGGAGACGCGGCATTTTCCTTTGTCGTGTGTCCGTTTCGCTGGGCCTAACATCGTGGAGCTGGAATCTACCTGAGGGCTCCAGTTGCAGAGCCTGCAGACTCACTTACATTCATGTAGCTGGCTGACTCGGAGGCTGTGGTGGCTCGGCGGCTGTGACCCGACTGCGGAGCTTCGGAGGCTTTGGCCACAGGCCCTGTGGACGGTAAAATCGGGAGCTCCCAGGTCCCTGGTGGGAGACCGATTTACGGGTGCTCCCGCAACGGCAACTTCGCTCACCCCAAATCGCAGGGTTTGAATCGGCCCGAAGCAGGGCCTTACATCGCCCGCTGCAGCTCGATCAGCCACGGGACTTACCAACGCCCACCGGGGCTTTAACATCAAAAGCCTCAATCACCTCGACGCGGGAGAAGAACAAAGAACAGGCAAGAGATAAGACTTTTGCCTCCATCACATCGAGGAGGTGTTTGCAGATTCACTGTGATGGATGTCTGTGTGAAACTGTACTAATTGTGCGTTATGTTTATTTTACTGTTATGACTGCAGGGAGCGAAATTTCGTTCAGACCTCTGTTTGTTTGAATGACAATAAAGGCAATTTGTATTTGTAGTCCAATAACAATGAGGAAGAAGCTGTTCTTGAATCTGGTAGCACATGCTCTCAAGCTTTTATATCTACTGCTGGACGGAAGAGGGAAGAATAAAGAATGACTGGAGTGTGAGCAGTCCTGGATAATGTTGGCTGCTTTCCTGAGACAGTGTAGTGTAGATGGAATATTTGTGGGGAGGCTGTTTTCCGAGATGGACTGAGTTACATCCACGACCCTCTGCAACTTCATACCATGGTCAAAGCAGTTGTGATACCAAGATGTGATTCATATTGATAGGATGTTTTCTATGGTGCATCTGTAGTCATTGGTAAGCATCACTGGGACATGCCAAATTACCTGATTATTACATTAATGGAAATGAAAAACTGGAAGATTTTGGAAACAGATTGTTGATTTAGTATGTGTAAGAAGGAACTGCAGATGCTCGTTTAAACCGAAGATAGACACAGACAGCTGGAGTAACTCAGCGGGACAGGCAGACAGAGATGCTGCCTGTCCCACTGAGTTACTCTAACTTTTTATGTCTATCTTTTTGTTGATTTACTATGACCCATTTCCACCATCACACTCAGACCAGATTTATCTTGGTGAGATCCCATTCCAGATCAAAATCTGGAAAGAAAGTGGTCCAAAGGATTAACTCACTGGTTTGACTTTATCCTCATTTCAGATGGAGGTCAGTGTAACATGGCTCCTCACGCAAAGGATTGTTCAGTAAGGTTCCCTGCCATGGATGCCACATGGGACGTCTGGGTGGGCAAGTCTGTGGCAGCAGAGGTTGCTTTCTCTCTTCAAGGTCCCAAAGATTAAAATAAAAGGCAGTGAATGAAGAACAATTCTTCCAGAGTGATTTGGATTTTCTGCCACCTTGGATTATCTCAATGAGTAATATTGTGCAGGCATTACTTTAAGATGAGATCACCTTCATAATATTTATGAACTTGTTCAAAACTATCTGAGTGTAAATTAGATACATTTCCAATTATTTTCTTTAATTGTAGATTAGTACTGCAGCAATCTGATGACTGCTACGACATCTGCAAGTTTGATTTTCACATGCCAGCAAATGCAGTGGCTCAATGCATGACGTGTACATGTTGGCAGTAGGTGGATGAGCAGTTAAAACGCCTTGGTTGTGTGTGTGTGAATCCAGGAAACGTCAGTTGATGATTTTAATACATTCCCCTGATAACTGAATCTACCACCAATTCTAGCTCAGAAAGAGATTTGGGGCTAGAACAGACTCGCAATAAAAAGTATGTTTTTTGCTTTTTATCTTGCAGTATACGTTCACCACGAGTGCATTATATTCCCAACGCTGCATTTTCCATTGTTTGTCCACCTGACCAGTCAGTCCATAATTATCTTCCTGTCACTACAACGTACTACACTTACAATGAAACGTATTGCTAATTCTGGTGTCATCTGAAGCTGCTTAACAACTACCTCACAAAACATTTGTAGATGGACCATAACAAACAAGGAACATCAAAGCATAAGATTTAGAAACATCAGTAGGTCATTAATATCTTTGACACTTCTCCATAATTCAATAAGACACCACTTGATAGTTGCTTCACGGAACATAGCATATAGAACAAAATAGCACAGGAACTTGCCCTTCGGCCCACAATGTATGTGCCCATATGATGCCAAGACCAACTTATCTACATGCACATAATCGATATTTCTCCATTCCCTGCATGTCCATGTGCTTATTCAAAAGTCTCTTAAATGCCGCTTGTTACTGCCCATGTTTCTACCTGATCCAATAACCTTTAAGTGTCCAAATATCTATGGTTCTTTACTAAGAAAGACTGGGCATCAGGTTTTTGATCAGTCTGACGTGCATTTTACTACAATCCATGTAAAGTTCATCAAATACGGCTCCTCATTGATCCTTACTATCTCCTCAAACATTCTTATGTTGATAAAACTTGATCGTCCTTAATAAATTCACTAACTGACTAATGTTGCATATCTATACCTATCTAAATTATGATTTATACTGTCCTTTTTTTCATCTTCTCCTCAGCATTATGCAAAGTAGTCAGACCGTGTTATAATGGAGTAAGCAAAGTTGATCTAGCTCCAGCATTGCTATTTTGAAACTCAACACTCCAATTAATGTCTTCCCTTAATCTTGCACAGCTGAACACAGCAGGAAGGTCCACATTTCTAGTGCTATTTAAAGGCATCATCGAGCGCTTATAGGTTAGTTGGTTGCTAGTTAATTTATTTTACGTGTTGCTATGGTTGTATAAGTACACCATGCTTTCTTTAGGATTTTTTTCTCCTTGCAGAAATCTATTGGGAGTGGTGTGGCAGCTGATGAAAGATTTATTGCTGGTGGTATATTTTCTCCACAAACATTAGCTGCCAGATTACAACATGAACAGCAAGACTGGAATGATGAACAGAGAAATCCCAGTGCAGAACTTACTACTGGCAGAGGTAGGAGGAGTAGAAAGCATATGTGGCTCTGAGGAAATGACCATAACTAGCCATGGTGTTCATGGAGTGAAGGAAATAAGCAGCGTTTCAGGCCGAGACCCTTCTTTAGATTGATGTGAGGATGGGGGAGGGGGCAGAAGAAGAAAGGAAGAGGCGGAGACAGTGGGCTGAGGGAGAGCTGAGAAGGGGAGGAGAAAGCAGGGACTACCTGAAATTAGAGAAGTAAATGTGCATCCCACTGGGGTGTAAACTGCCCAAGCGAAATATGAGGTGCTGCTCCTCCAATTTATGGTGGTCCTCACTCTGGCCATAGAGGAGGCCCAGGACAGAAAGGTCTGATTCGGAATGGGAGGGGGAGTTGCGTGCCGAGCCACCGGGAGATCATGAAGGTTAATGTGATCTGAGCGGTTGGGCAAAGCGATCGCCAAGCCTACGCTTGGTCTCACCGATGTAGAGCAGCTGACGCCGAGAGCAGTGGATACTCTCCTCCGCCTAGCGGAGCTGGTCCTTACCCTTAACAACTTTTCTTTTGACTCCTCCCATTTCCTCCAAACATAAGGCGTAGCTATGGCATGCACATGGGCCCTAGCTATGCCTGCCTCTTTGTAGGGTGCGTCAAACAATCTGTGTTCGAGGCGTACCAGGGCCCTATCCCTAAACTCTACCTCTGCTACATCGACGACTGCATTGGTGCTACCTCCTGCACCCACACACAACTCACTGACTTCATCCATTTCACCACTAACTTCCATCCGGCACTCAAATACACCTCGACCATTTCCGACATTTCCCTACCATTTCTAGAAACCCATCCCCCCCCACTCGTAACAAGGGCAGAGTCTCCCTTGTCCTCACCTTCCACCCTACCAGCCATCACATACAACAAATAATCCTCTGACATTTTCACCACCGGCAACATCTTCCCATCTCATCCTCTTTCTGCTTTCCACAGAGACCGCTCCCTCCGTAACTCCCTGGTCAATTTGTCCCTTCCCACCCAAACCACCCTCGCTCCTGGCACTTTCCCTTGCAACCGCAGGAAATGCTACACTTGTCGCTTTACCTCCCCCCTTGACTCCATTCAAGGACCCAAGCAGTATTTCCAGGTGCGGCAGAGGTTCACCTGCACCTCCTCCCTCATCTATTGCATCCGCTGCTCTCGGTGCCAGCAGCTCTACATCGGTGGGACCAAGTGTAGGCTTCGCGATCGCTTCGCCCAACACCTCCGCTCGGTTCACATTAACCTACCTGATCTCCCGGTGGCTCAGGTCCCACTCCCATTCCGATTACGACCTTTTTATCCTCAACCCACTGTCTCCTCCTCTTCCTTTCTTCTTCCCGCCCCCCCCCCCCCCCACCGTCACATCAGTCTGAGGAAGGGTCTCGACTCGAAACGTTGCCTATTTCCTTCGCTCCATAGATGCTGCCGCACCCGCTGAGTTTCTCCAGCATTTTTGTCTACCTTCGATTTTCCAGCATCTGTTCCTTCTTGAACATGGTGTACATGGAGTAACTTTCCCAACAGAGTTGAAATAAAGTCCTGTGGATCTGCTGGGGGTCAGTCTGGACTTCATTATCAACTTTGTCACCAAAAACATTCACTGCCTGTAGAACAGAGTAACAGTTTACATTGCCAATGACCACAGCAATTAATTTCTCTGTAACTATCCAATTCCTGGCTGGAATATACATTATTTCACATTCATATTTATTGTTGAGTAACAGGAGATTATTACCATGCTCTATTTGTTCATTATCCAATGCCAGAGATCATTGATTGCATCATTTTGTCTTCTGGTGTACCACACCTTGTCCACCAAAAAGAAAGATATACGCGTATCAGGGGCAGTTGTGCACTCTTTGGGATATATTATTAGTCTGCGGCAGTGCTAATAAACTATTAGACATGAGTCCTAATTGATTGAGATTCTAGCTGGTGTGAGTGTAGTGAATTGAAAAATGTCCAAGGCTAGATATATATTTCATAGGTGAGAACTGAAGGTGTATGTGCTGACCTTTAGTGCCCATATTACATCATTAAACTACTTGTGGCACTTCATCCAGTTCCTGGGAGCCTGACATGGCATTTTTCTCCATGTTCATATGTTTTGATTGCCATTCTATTTGACCTGGAAATTTAACTGGCCTCAAGCAGATATCTCTTCCTTCCAACTCCTTAGTCAATGCCCCGAGTGCAATATTCAAAGACTGTGCACCCTACTCCTTCCTGCTTTATACCAGTCACATATCTCCAGGCTGGATTCAGTTGTGGAAGATCTTTCAACACTACATAAATTCAGGATAACTTTAAATAGTTCAGACTAATTTTCAGTGGCACTAATCACACACAATATTTATTCTTGATAATATATCCAGATAGTAAACAACATGGTTAACATGGCAGGATGCAGTAATCATAGAAATTCTTTTTATTCAAAGGATACAAATTAATCGTGCAAGGCACTTCCCTCAGTCAGTTTTTGCAGAATGTAATCTCCAGCTTTTCTGTGTCTGTGCTTTCCATGGTCTGTTGCAATGGTTTACCATTCAATCAGCGCTTGTTTGATATCTATCTCCCACAAGCCACCTCTCACTGAGAATATCGGTGATGAAATTCACCATCGCATTCAATGCACTAAGATCACCTTTGATCGATTAAGGAAAGGGATATTTGGAAATCAAATTAGGCAGCAAGGATCCTTGCCTTCTACGTGATTTTGAAGCCTGGACCCCTGCGGTTGATATCTTGAGACACAAGAAAAATATCAGCAACATTCCCAACAAACCAACATCATCTCATCTCACCGGCTGACATCTTAAGCACTGACCTCCTAGTTACTGCCAGTCAGTTACTTTGGGAGGTGATATCACTTAGATATGCACAAAAGATTCCCGAAACAGACACTATTCCAGGCTCTTTCATAGGAAGAGATTTTCAGGTGGGTAGAGAACAAGATTCAAGGATACATTCAAAGCCTCTTTGAAGAAAGACAACATTCAGGCCATTTGTCCAATGACCGCTCAAACTGGTGAAGAAGCATTTGCAACATTACTGAGAAACTTGAATCCAGGCATTGGAGGGATTCCTTTCACACATTAAGTAACCACCCACCTCATCAGCTGCCTTATGCCCAATATGTGGATGGGTCAGCAGTTCCCACAATTACTTATCAGCCACTGCAGAATGTACATAATCAGAGTGGAAGTAAGTTATCCTGAATTCCAACCTCAAGGGACTGCCCAGGAAGAAATTTGGCACCAGTAACACTGTCTAAACATAAGTAGAAAGTAAACATGATGCTCGGAGATGCTAGAGATTATCTCTTCAATCAATGATTGTTGTATCAACATAGATAAAACATTTCTCAATTACTAGATGACCCATACAATCTAATTGTTTAATGATATGCAGGTTTTAATATCATTTCCATATTTAACAAGTATTTTCAATTCTATTGTATTTCACTTTTTCAACACACTCAGTTTCTCGAGTATTTCTAGATTTTTAATTTTATTTCAGATTACATTCCCAATATTTGCTTTACTTTCATAACTCTGAGAACTGTAAGTTCATGAAAAAAGTTAAATTTGTTAATAAAATTTAACTTGGAGTGAGTTCCTCATGATTAATAGTGCTTCATAACAAACATGTACAACATATGCCTGAGGCAAATGGAATTTAATTCACTGTGTTTAGATTAAAGAAAGAATGGTTCTAGTAGTGTTTAATACAAGGGTTTAAATAAATATGACTCCATAAAGCGATATCAGCAATAAGATCTCAGATATGTTACTAAACCACACAAATTTAAACTGACACATTGCCCTCCGTTCTTTTAGATAAATGCAGTCATTTAGGACTGCTCAAGCAATATATAACTTTTTTGAAATGTATGCTTCCTTGGTAGTTGATAGCTGACTCTTGATGGCTGTGGTCAAAGATGTGGTAATGTAATCTCTACTTCAGGTTAATAGTTTTTATGAATTTGTTTCCTGCTATCATGATTTGATCTCCACAATCATTAGGTAGCAATTGATAAAAAGTTATAATGCACTAAGTAAGCAGAAAGGCCTGCCTGAGATTTGCATTACATATAAGTTTAATTAATGATGCATTCGTGCCCTCAGACTGTCCCATAGTACTTTTTGAAGACTATACACTTTTGTAACTGGGCTCCCAGTTTTTTTTAGTGAAAATCAAAATGTAACCTTGAATAGAAAAAAATATTAAGAATTTTTAGGCAAAAGAACTTTTCCTTTTTTTTTGTCCTCAGGTGCAGATCCAGAATTGTTAGCATACTGCATCCGTTTCACAGCATTTCATATCTTATTTCATTTTTAAATGAACAGCACATTTTTCCAAACCTTGGGAAGATGGGTGGGCCTCATTTCCCTTCCAGTCACTCTGTGTGATCTCACCTCCCTATGCGAGCCGAGGTGACGGCAGCAGAGCTGGAGGTGATAGCTGGGCGAAGGGAAGTTCTGACAGAAAGCAAAACACTAAAGCTATTTGGTAATTGTCACTTTATAGGAAAGAAAAATCGAGGCAACAATTATTATTAATGTTATAATTATGAAAAATGTGTGATTTAAAAATAAATAGTTATATTGAAGAATATCAGCTAAGATGCATCAGAACCAATTTAGTATATTTACATGTAAAGTAAATATACTAAAATGTCTTTAGATAACTTTTCACTGCATTTCCTGCCAGTTTCAACGGGCCCAACCAAAATATTTCATATTTCACATACAGATCACATAGTTCCAAAATTCTCGACGAATATCAACTAGTAAGCTTATCCCAAATTTTCTATTCAATGTTCTTTTTCAACTGTGAAATGTGTGCGTGCACATTAACAAAGAAAATACTGCAGTGTTTGAGTTTTAAATCATTTGTATTGTGATCATTTTCCTCTGTGGTTCTAACAAGCCCATTCTTGCCTCGTCTGCATTGATATGAAATGGAGGGTCTAACATTTCCATACCAAAAGTGATGGGGAAGCAGACTTATCTCAAGCAGTCGCAATAGTTAAGCAGCAGGAATGCTCACCTTGCCACTACCTATTTGGCGAGATTGCAATTTCATTACGGAAAAAAAGCAATGAGTCATGACACATCTGCAACACAATCACAGTAAACATTACTAATATTGTAAAAGGGCATATTTTCTTATAACCATATAACCATATAACAATTACAGCACGGAAACAGGCCATCTCGGCCCTTCAAGTCCATGCCGCCCTTAGTCCCACCTGCCTGCACTCATACCATAACCCTCCATACCCTTCTCATCCATATGCCTATCCAATTTATTTTTAAATGATACCAACGAACCTGCCGCCACCACTTCCACTGGAAGCTCATTCCACACCGCTACCACTCTCTGAGTAAAGAAGTTCCCCCTCATGTTACCCCTAAACCTCTGTCCCTTAATTCTAAAGTCATGTCCTCTTGTTTGAATCTTCCCTATTCTCATAGGGAAAAGCTTGTCCACATCAACTCTGTCTATCCCTCTCATCATTTTAAAGACTTCTATCAAGTCCCCCCTTAACCTTCTGCGCTCCAGAGAATAAAGACCTAACTTATTTAACCTATCTCTGTAACTTAGCTGTTGAAACCCAGGCAACATTCTAGTAAATCTCCTCTGTACCCTCTCTATTTTGTTGACATCCTTCGTATAATTGGGCGACCAAAATTGTACACCATACTCCAGATTTGGTCTCACCAACGCCTTGTACAATTTTAACATTACATCCCAGCTTCTATACTCAATGCTCTGATTTATAAAGGCTAGCATACCAAAAGCTTTCTTTACCACCCTATCTATATGAGATTCCACCTTCAAGGAACTATGCACGGTTATTCCCAGATCCCTCTGTTCAACTGTATTCTTAAATTCCCTACCGTTTACCATGTACGTACTATTTTGATTTGTCCTGCCAAGGTGTAGCACCTCACATTTATCAGCATTAAACTCCATCTGCCATCTTTCAGCCCATTTTTCCAACTGGCCTAAATCACTCTGTAGACTTTGGAAATCCTCTTCATTGTCCACAACACCGCCTATCTTGGTATCATCTGCATACTTACTAATCCAATTTACCACCCCTTCATCCAGATCATTGATGTACATGACAAACAACAAAGGACCCAACACAGATCCCTGAGGCACCCCACTAGTTACCTGCCTCCAACCCGACAAACAGCCATCCACCACTACCCTCTGGCTTCTCCCATTCAGCCACTGTTGAATCCATCTTGCTATTCCTGCATTTATACCCAACAGTTGAACCTTCTTAACCAACCTTCCATGAGGAACCTTGTCAAAGGCCTTACTGAAGTCCATATAGACAACATCCACTGCTTTACCCTCGTCAATTTCCCTAGTAACCTCTTCAAAAAATTCAAGAAGATTAGTCAAACATGACCTTCCAGGCATAAATCCATGTTGACTGTTCCTAATTAGACCCTCTTTATCCAGATACTTATATATATTATCTCTAAGTATCTTTTCCATTAATTTGCCCACCACTGAAGTCAAACTAACCGGTCTATAATTGCTAGGTTTACTTTTAGAACCCTTTTTAAACAATGGAACAACATGCGCAGTACGCCAATCCTCGGGGACTATTCCCGTTTCTAATGACATTTGAAATATTTCTGTCATAGCCTCGGCTATTTCTACACTAACCTCCCTCAATGTCCTAGGGAATATCCTGTCAGGACCTGGAGACTTATCCACTTTTATATTTTTCAAAAGTGTCAGTACTTCTTTTACTTTGAAACTCATAGTATCCATAACTACTCTACTAGTTTCCCTTACCTCACATAATTCAATATCCTTCTCCTTGGTGAATACCGAAGAAAATAAATTGTTCAATATCTCCCCCATCTCTTTTGGCTCTGCAGATAGCTGTCCACTCGGTCTCTCCAATGGACCAATTTTATCCCTTGTTATCCTTTTGCTATTAATATAGCTGTAGAAACCCTTGGGATTTACTTTCACCTTACTTGCCAAAGCAACCTCATATCTTCTTTTAGCTTTTCTAATTTCTTTCTTAAGGTTCTTTTTACATTCCTTATACTCCTCAAGCACCTCATTTACTTCATGCTGCCTATAATTATTGTAGATCTCCCTCTTTTTCCGAACAAGATGTCCAATTTCCCTTGAAAACCAGGGCTCTTTCCAATTTTTACTGGTTCCTTTCAACCGAACAGGAACATAAAGATTCTGTACTCTTAAAATTTCCCCTTTAAATGTCCTCCATTTCTCCTCTACATCTTTCCCATAAAACAAAATGTCCCAGTTCACTCCTTTTAAATCATTTCGCATCTCGTTAAAGTTAGCCTTTCTCCAATCAAAAAACTCAACCCTAGGCCCAGTTCTGTCCTTCTCCATAATTATATTGAAACTAATGGTATTGTGATCACTGGACCCGAAGTGCTCCCCAACGCATACCTCCACCACCTGTCCCGTCTCATTTCCTAACAGGAGGTCCAGCACTGCCCCTCCTCTAGTAGGCACCTCTATGTATTGCTGCAAAAAACTATCCTGCACACATTTTACAAACTCCAAACCATGCAGCCCATTTACAGAATGTGTTTCCCAGTCTATGTGTGGAAAGTTGAAATCTCCCACAATCACTACCTTGTGCTTACTACTAATATCTGCTATCTCTTTACATATTTGCTCTTCCAATTCTCGTTCCCCATTTGGCGGTCTATAATATACCCCTATAAGTGTTGCTACACCTTTCCCACTTCTCAGTTCCACCCAAATAGCCTCCCTAGATGAGCCCTCCAATCTATCCTGCCAAAGCACTGCTGTAATATCTTCCCTGACTAGCAATGCAACACCTCCACCTCTTGCCCCTCCAATTCTATCACACCTGAAGCAACGAAATCCTGGAATATTTAGTTTCCAATCACAGCCCTCCTGCAACCATGTTTCACTAATCGCCACAACATCATACTTCCAGGTGTCTATCCAGACTCTAAGCTCATCCACCTTTCTTACAATGCTCCTAGCATTAAAATATGCACAGTTAAGAAACCCCCCATCTCTTATTCTCTGTTTATTTCCTTTTTTTTCTTTCTCCTCTTGTGTCCGAGTGCTTCCCTTTTCTGCTTCCTGCCTCCCATTCTGTCTACTAGCTTTTGCTATTTGCATCCCTCGCCCCAACCATTCTAGTTTAAAGTCTCCCCAGTGGCCTTTGCAAATTTCCCCGCCAGGATATTGGTCCCCCTCGGGTTCAAGTGCAACCCATCCTTTCTGTACAGGTCCCACCTACCCCAAAAGAAGTCCCAATGATCCAGAAACTTGAATCCCTGCCCTCTGCACCAGTCTTTCAGCCAAGCATTTATTCTCCACCTTGCTTCATTTCTACTCTCACTGTCACGTGGCACAGGCAGTAATCCTGAGATTGTTACCTTTTTGGTCCTTTTCCTCAACTCTCCTCCCAAGTCCTTAAATCCTCCCTTCAGGATCTCTTCCCTTTTTTTACCTATGTCATTGGTACCTATATGTACCACGACCTCAGGCTCCTCTCCCTCTGATTTGAGGATATCTTGGACACGTCTAGACACGTCCAAGACCTTGGCACCAGGGAGGCAGACCACCATCCTGGTCTCCCGACTGCGCCCACAGAATCGCCTATCCGATCCCCTAACAATAGAGTCCCCAATTACTATTGCCCTCTTTTTTTCCCTACCTTTCGGAGCAACAGGGCCAGTCTCTGTGCTGAAGGCCCGTCCGCTGTCGCTACCCCCGGGTAGGCTGTCACCCCCATCCGTACTCAAACAGGAGTACTTATTTACCAGGTGTACTGACATTGGAGTACTCATCGTTCATGCCTCTGCCCCTTGCCCTTCCTTAGCGTGACCCACATGTTTCTCTCCTGTGGTTTTGGAGTAACCACCTCCCTATAACTCTCCTCTATCACCTTTTCACTCTCCCTGACCAGGCAGAGGTCATCGAGCTGCTGCTCCAGGGTTCTAATACGGTCCCTTAGGAGCCCCATCTCTCTGCACCTGATGCAGATGTGGACGTCAAGAGGGCCATCCGACACCATGACCTCCCACATCTGACATGCTGTACAGTACACTGCTCTGGCTGACATTCTCTCGCCTTACCCTGGATCCGATACCAGTATAATATAATAGAAACTGCTGTGAGAAATCAGCAGGTATCTGACTCAAACAGCTGCTCCCTGTTGACCTTTAACCTACACCTTTATTATACAAACCAAAAGCACTGTACCTTTACTAAAACACTGTACCTTTACTAACCCACTGTAACCTTTACTAAAACACTGTACCTTTACTAACCCACTGTAACCTTTACTAAAACACTGTACCTTTACTAACCCCCTGTACCTTTACTAACCAGAGGTTCCACCCAATCAGCTGCTTCCTCTAGTCTGCTTCCACCAATCAGTGGCTTCCACCAGAAACCTCCCTATTCAGTATGGAATGTTCCGGATTTCGGTAAGCTCCTGACCCTCTTCCACTCGCTCCAACGGTCCCGGGCCTCTGCCTGAACAAGCCCCGCGCTGGATTTATGTACTCACCGCTCCTGACCCTCCTCCACTCGCTCCAACGGTCCCGGGCCTCTGCCTGAACAAGCCCCGCGCTGGATTTATGTAAAAATCCATAATGGATTTATGTAAAAATCTTGTTGGACAAAATGTCTGAAAGCAGAAAGGGAAAAATTAAACAGAGACACAAAAAACTGCAGATACTGGAAACTTAAGCAAGAAATAAAGTGTTGGACTCGGGGTCAGGCAACATTTAGGGAGAGTAAAAGCAACTGATGTTTTGGGTTGGACCCTTCTTCAGACTCAGGGAAAAGATAATGACAGTGATGAGACACTTCAGGTTCTGGTAAACAGTGCAGTAGAGATGTATGAACACATTTTTGGTGGAGTATGTCCAGTCGCATGCAGAAATGGATATTCTGCCTGTCAGTCACAAATATTATCTATCATTTGGTGACCTAACATCCAGAAGTATTTTTTAATTAATAAGACAATAGGAAGGCACCAATATTATAGTAAATTAGCATCTATTGTATGGACATGACACGAGTCAGGAATCAGGAGAAAAAAAATACAAACTAACTCTACCAAAAAATAGACATATTAATAAGGATGTTGAAGGTAAAGAACAAGAAATGGAGTAGTTATGCAAGTTCCTTTGAAAATGAAAATTCAATGTAGAACATAGAACAGTACAATACAAGAACAGGCCATACAGCCTACAATGTCTCTGCCGAACATGATGCCAAGACCATTTTATATAATCCACAGCCCTCAATATACATATGCCTATCCAGGAGGATCATACCTGTCTCAATCACCAACCACGGCAGCATGTTGCAGGGACTCACCACCTTCAGTGCAAATGCATTCCCCCACAAATCTTCTTTAAACTTTCCCCCTCTCACCTTAAAGCTATACCCTCTTGTATTAGATTTTTCCATCCACGGAAAAAGGTTCTGACCGTCTACCTTATATTTGTAGCAATGTTACAACTTCTGAGATTTTAAAAATCAAGTCTGCAATTTATCCCATCAGATAAGTTTAATTTGACACCTAATTCACTTTCATATTTTCAGTATTATAAAAGTTATGGCCATTTTCATACTCGGAAATTAGCATCTTGTTCTGTATTGCTTTTCGATTGACTTAACACAAAAGCTGTGATCAAGGACAGTCAAAAGCCCATAACTTTCTTAAAAATTAAGAGAACTGAAAGAAATTTTCAGTTATTATAGATTGAAGCATTCTGAAACAAATATGAAAGAATCTTGCTTGGATGACCTGAAATTAAAGCATATAATTAGTTAGTTACCCAATTATAGCTAATCACAAAATTAAATTACTAGATCTAAACATCTATCTATTTCTTAAGAAAAAATTAACATGTTTAAATAGCCTAAGTGTTCAAATAACATTCACACAACAATTCACAATAGAACATGATTTTAAAATCTCATTGTCATGCATTTATAGGCTAAATGGAAGGAATTTATTGTTTAATTTCCGTAAATTAATGGGCATTTAAATCAGCTTGCGAGTGGGCTTTTGTGGAATGCGATCAATTGGAACGTTGCGGTGCATTTGAACCCCATATCGGCAGGAAAAATACTGCCGGTTCGTATGGGGAATAAATCACCGTTTCACAACGTAAAATCTTCTTAAAAAGCACTTTTATACATAAAATAAACGGCTTTCCTTTACCTGTCCCATACGTGAAATCCGTCCCCGTTGTCGGCGTTGACGGCTTTAGAAGCTGATTTTTAAATTACTCCAGCGCTGAACTTGTCGTGCGATTAAAAAAAAAATTCACAGAACGGCAGTCGGAACAATTCTTCAGCAAAAGCTTGCACTCCGAGTTAAAAGATATTTAGGACAGGTAGGAGAAACACCGCACTTTAACCCCCCCACTCCCCCCCAGCCAAAGTCGCGCACATGGCCAGTGGCAGAACTGCAGCACCGCTGAAGGTAAGTTTTGCAACATAGGTAATATTTGCCTCTCATAATTTTATGTCCTTCAATCAGGTCTTTCCGCAATCTATGGAGTTCCAGAAAGAACAATCCAAATCCATCCAACCCCTCACTGTAGCTAATACCCACTAAACTCAGCATCATCCTGATAAGCTTCCTCTGCACCCTTTCCAAAGCTTTCACATCTTCCTGTAATGGGGCATAATGCAGCATAACCAAAGTCCTATCTAGCTGTACCACGACTTCCTGACGTTTATACTCCATGTCCAATGTCCTATGAAAGCAAGCATGCAACACTATCTACGTGTTGCCTCTTTCAGGACTTGGACCCCAAGATCCCTCTGTACATCAATGCTGTTAAGGGTCATGCCATCAGTTGAATATTTTCCCCTTACATTTGATCTTCCAAAATGCAACACCTAACTCTGATTAGACTTCATCTGCCATTTCACTGCCCATTCTGAAACTGATCAATATCCCGCTGTTTTCTGTGACAGCCTTCCTCACAGTCCACGACCCCAGCAGTCTTGGTGTCACCTGCAAACTGACTAAACAACCATCTACGTTTACATCCAAGTCATGTACAGTTGAAGTACAGCCACACAAACATCAGTTTCCAAATGTTCAGTGAAAAAAGCATCAGACACAATTGCATCATTAAATTTAATGTTTTAAACGTAGACAAACTTATAACAGCAGTGCTTTCTTTTGTAACTGGACACTGGAATGAAACATAAGGATTTATGTAGGTGTCAGTGTTGCTCTGGAGTAGTTTCATGGATCTAGTGTCTATTCCAGTAGTTCAAAAGCCTGGGCAGTCATATTAGTCCAACAAGGTTCCTGGAGTTTTCTCCAGATTAAATATGAAACAAAAGCTCATTTTTCCGATCAAATACATATGAACATCCTGTGGCTGTATTGAGAGCTACCAGTATTCATCCTCAACTCAACATAAATTAACATTTCGGTTATTCAGCTCATTGCGTTTTGAAGAATCTTGCTCTGTACATTTTTTTTGCTACAAATGAACAATGATTGCACTTTAATTAATTGGTTATAAGATGGTTTAGGATCCTCTGAATGTTTGAAAAGTAACAATAAATCATAGTAACATTTT
Source organism: Raja brachyura (assembly GCA_963514005.1). The sequence goes on from OY740788.1 coordinate 46,861,177, forward strand.
TCATACAAAGTGAAAACATGCTGTTTGTGTGGGTAATCAATTCCCACAACTCATTGTATAAACAGACACTAATAATGGATAATAACTGTCTTAAATTAATTATCTTTGTACTTCTCCTAGAAACTAAATAGGTCTTACCAATGTCTGGCAGTTGTCAAATGTTGACATCCATTTGTAAAGGAAGTGAAATCCAATTACTCTGATGGCCCAAAAAAGGGAGATGATTGTATTAAGAATATACCACCTCCTCCAAAGTCTATTCTTTTGTATTTTCCTAAGCTCTGACTGTTAAATCACATTTTTTTAGTGCACTCTTGCTTTTAAGTGGAAATTGCAATAAAAAAGATTAGCCTTATATTCTTTTGGCCTTAGAAGAATGAGGGACGATCCTATCAAAGCTGAGGGGGCACATTGTGATGTTTGTACCCAAGGAAAAGTCTCAAAAAACTGAATAGTTTCAAGATCAGGGTTCGGTCATTTAAAACTGAGTTGTGTAGCAACCTCTCACAGAGTTAGTGAGTTTGTGAAGAGTTGTGGTGGCTACGTCATTTACTGAGGAATAGATGCACTTTTGAAAGACCAAGCAATTTGATGGGTGTGGGGATCTGACACAGAAGGGATGAGGCCTAGGGGAGATCAGCCATGATCATATTGAATAGTGGGGCAGGCTTGAGGGACTGAGTAGCCTACTCCTGCTCCTATTTTCTTATGTTATTCTGTTCTGTAGATTTAGGCTATGGGCCAAGCATCACAAATGTGTCTAGAAATCAACTTTCGTGACCCATGTCTTGGAACTACATGAAATTTTGCAGAGATTTAGATAAAATATATTTGAGAAGGAAGCCATAACTCGTCAGTGCCAAAAGTTGCACATTAATTAATTAAACTAATTAGAAAATGAGATCGGAAAAGTAAGCTCCATCTAGCGTCCAATGCCCATATTACACCTTGGGAGTCTATTTCCGCGTTGCAGTCTCTTTAAACCATATATTATGATACCATATATGTATATGTATGACGTGAGTAGGACTGTATTCATATATAATTATGTATAATTATATTATGTATAATTATATTACGTAACATAATATAATTAATATAATTGCGTGTGTGCTTTGAATGAGACTGCCGCAGAGGTCCGGCGCCTGAACCAGCATAATTAATGGGTGAGGGCAGTTCCTCTGGGTTCCCCCGCTTACTGAACCCCACTGACTGCCAGTGTGCAGAGTGGGGGGTCACGGCTATAGTGGGACTGGACAGTGCCAGGCTGGGGGAAGGCTAAAAGCCCCGTCCCACTGTACGAGTTTAATCAAGAGTTCTCCCGAGTTTGCCCTGATTCGAATTCGGAGATTTACGGTAATGGCCACTCGTAAGTACTCGGCGCTCTCGTGGACATTTTTCAACACGTTGAAAAATCTTCACGAGTCTTCCCGAGTTTTCCGCGTTTCCCGAGTACCTGCTGTTAGCGTAACGAGCCGCTAAGAGGCGTCCCCGAGCTCCGACATACCTACTACGTTCATTCTACGTGCTTACCATGAGTTTGATTTTTTTTAATACTCGGGAGAGCACTTGAATGAACAAGTACAGTGGGACAGGGCTTTTAGGCATCTTCCACTGACAGGAAATTGCCTAACCCTAACCCTAACATGCCCCCCCTTTCCAGAGCTGCCCACGGCTGGAGCTGGAGCCGCTTTGGGACCGGCTGCGGCTCCGTACGTGTGGCCCCCCAGCGCGTCCACCTCAGCCAGCATGCCCTTCTGGTGATGATGATGGTGGGGAGCAGTACTGCCCCACACGCCGCCCGGGCCACCTTCAGCACTACCATAGTGCCAGCTCCGTCAGTCCGCCCGCATACTTGCTGCAACACCGGCCGTCCGACCACTCACAGCACCCACCGGAGGCCCGGCGCAACGCTCGCCACCCGCCACAGGCCCAGCTTGACCGACCGCTCTCACCACCCACCGGAGGCCAGGCCCAATGCTCACCACTCACCGGAGGCCGGACAGCCTGACCGATCCCCCTCAGCATCTATCAGCCTACCGACAAGCCCGGCCAACAGACTGACAGACTGACCGATTGACCGACCGACTGACTGACCGACTCTAATCCTAACCCTAGCTCTACATTTGTTATTTATCATTTTAATTTAGCAGTTCACATCATAACTTTATAAAGATAAATCAATTGAAAAACAAAATAATCAGCAAGGTGAGCATTACCTTTATCATTGGAAACCTTGTTATTGTTTAGATGCAAGGAGGAGGCAGCCATGATCCCAGGGTCCTCGCTGCCTAACGACCATAAAACAAAGCGCGGGATTGGTCAATTTGCGTCCGACCTCAATGTCAAACGTGCATAGATTGGGCAATTAATACTCAGAAAATTTGTGGTTTTTCTCATATTTCTTAAAAATGTGCAGGTTTTGGGCTTGACGAGTTTCAGGTATGATTTATATAATATTTTTACACAATATGTTAAAAATTCAGGTAGTTCCGTGAGTTGGGTCACGAACCTGAACAAAAAAGCTCCTCGGCACACAGCCTAATTGATTCACTGCATAATTCCAAGCATAACTTCATTATAATGTATTTTTCAACCTGTATATTTCAACTACTATATTTCAAGATTAATAAGGAAAATGCAACTTGGCATAAACGATCAATGTCGAAAGGTAAATTTTACCCAAAACATTTTCAAAATGGGAACATAATTTGGAGAATTTGTACTTCAAAGTGACCAGGTACATGTTCAGCAAGTCTACAAGATGGAAACCACACCTTGGCAAGTTAACTCTGGTATGTCTTTCTGATTCTGTGCATTCTGTGAATAAATCCGACTATTAGTTTTAGCATAAATGGTCTGAAGTTATGATGTGACCTTTTCCAAACTATCCAAATAGAAGATTGAATAAAGAATGGGTGATATGGCAATAGAGTCTGCATGTACACCCTAAGAGATCAGGTTCATATTGCTTACAGGAGACTATGACCTAGCAATTTGGTTGCATAGCAGAATATTTTCATAGCCAGGCAACAGAATTTCATCCAAATCACAATTGTTAAGTTGGTATTTAACTTACTGTTTTTGGTGGGAAATTTGAAGATCAATATTAGCTGCGAAATAACTGCAATCTATGAATTTCCATTTTGTAGAGTCTCATGCATTGGGGTATATAATGATGGGTAAAGGCACTTCTCAAATGCAAGCTAGTTATTTTTATTTCTAAAGCCTTATTTTATTTCCAAATACACTTGGACAGGAGAAAACTTGATTTACTGTATTTAATCATTTCCATTCCCACTTGGAACCAATTTGTTTCCACGTATTCTGAGGAAATTAATATTGAACTACTCCCGTGTAAAATGTTCTACTGTTTAATAAATATCTTACATGTAAATCACATTTTACTGTAAAACACTTGTATGAACCAATTTACCATATCACGTGGAAAAGGACCCCGATTATTATTTTTTTGATTTTTATAAAAGCATATACAATTGCATTGGAAAACATAAATATCGGCCACAATCACAACAAAAAAGCAAATGCCTTAATGTAAAGGACTTGATCACTCCAAATGCAAATGGTTTTATGGAGAGCATCTTCCATTCCACATTTGAGCTAATATGGCTCCGAAAGCTTTAAAATCCAGTTACAACTGAGCAGTCCCTACAAACAAGATTTCATTCTATGGTGTTTGCTGATGATTATGTCGATAAAATGATTTTGGATTTTCAGCAAAAAGCAGGAAAGAAGCTTGAAGAAATGTTTTTTTTTAGTTTAAAAGTTAAGTAAAGCATTGCAATTCTTCAAAAAAAATGGAGGAATTATGTCAGCCACCAATTCACAGACTGTACAGCACAAATGTAATTCTCTGCAGCTGTTTAACTGTTGCTATGGAAATGCTCAAGCAGTTGGATGTTTGATCATGGAACACGCTGTTGTCTTATTCAAGAATATTACACTGCGAACAGGCTGAAATTATACACGTTATCTGTTCAAAATGTTAATTTTAAAATGACAAACAAAAATTCTTGCTTTCTATGTGTTAGAGCTCATGTTCTGTGGCAAGTCAAAATAAAAGAAAATATTATTAAATCTCATACAGCTAACCCCCAACAGATGATTCGTATAGTCCTGCAAACTTTAACACTGTGGTAACAAATTTAAGGCACCTTCGATCATACTCAAGTTATTCTCTGTATAAACCACTGTCTATAACATAAAACCTTAACCTGCTATAATGGTCAGTCTAAGAAAACCAAACCACAATGTGCTGGTTTATTTCCTTTCCTACATATTTTTTCTTCAGGATCTAGTTTCAAGAATGGTATAAAGTGCATCAGCATGATGGTAAAGATTAAACATCAGTTTCTGTAATGGGTGTTCCTGCTAATAACTGTCACTGACTCTGCATGTGCTCTTAGTTATGCTTGTTAAACTGTTGGTTGTGGCCATTGCAAAACAAGCTGCTTCTAATTTTGCTTCCTCTACACAACAAAGTTTGTGATCGCCTACATATTGCTTTAATATGCTGGAATCTAACCCAGATTCAGGAGAAACAATTCCATCATTTCTGAAGCCTGTCACTGTGCAATCAACCTCCTTATCACTGCACACACGAGGGAGGCCCCTTTCACAGGAGGTATGTTTCTCTGTGTTGCTTTCCTTTTGATGCTCATCTTCCTTATTGATTTCCTTATCACCATTTTTTTCAATGTTCTGATAAATGTCAGACAATGCACTGGTTGCCAGTTCAATTCTGGGATGCGCGCTGTGTATTCCGTAAACGTCAGGGCAGCCCATGCCCTGGCGGGAGCAACTTGGCAGGGTGGAGGCAACTCTCTCCCCATTATAAACTGAGAAAGGTATCACTGAATACTGATTGCCACGTTCCTGGTAAAAACAGCAATCATGCAGGCTGCTCTCATACTCCTTGGCAATCCGCAGCCGTTTCCTGCAGGTAGAGTCTTGCGATCCAAACCAATTATTAGGCCTCGTCTCCCCAAAAGAGCAGGCAGACAAATACCAGTCATTCTGCATCTCCCCTCGAATCCGCTTCAGTAAGTTGTTGATAAGTACTGATCGACGCAAAAATACTTCGGGATCTTCAATAAGTCTTAATTTTTCCAATGATAAACGAAGTATGTGGGTACGATCCTCAGGAGCGACCAACGTCCGTGCCTAAACCAAAGGGAAAAAGTAAGTAATCAAATAATAAAGCCATATGATTCTCTTTGATAAGACAACTCTTAAAGATAGCGGAGTCAGGGGATATGAGGAGAAGGCAGGAACAGGGTATTGATTGTGGAATGTCAGCCATGAACGAACGAAATACCGTTCAAACCTTGCTTGTTTGAATGACAATAAAGGGCAATTGAATTGAATTGAATGATCATATTGAATGGCTGTGCTGGCTCGAAGGGCCAAATGGTCTACTCCTGCACCTATTGTCTATTGTTTAACTATGAACATTCTTGATTTATCGCTATTTTTATTCCACAAGCTTGGTCCCATTGCTATCTGATATAATTATAATTGAGTTCATGTATGTACATTAAACCTCCACCATCCACAAACTCAATCCTATAAACTCCAGAGTGTTCCTGCAATGTGAAGAATGTGGAAAAGAGGACAAGTAAATTAATATGCAAGATTATTTTCTTCGTTACTTCTTCATGCGATTTATCACCAACATATCCCAATCTTTATGGTTTTCTTTGTTCAGTCACTGGCCTTACTAAACAAAGATCCTGTATGTTTTGTCCAGGCTTTGGAAGATGTGCAAAAGTTACTCCTTAATCCCCGTTTTTAAGCAGGATTCTCATGCTTAATCATTTTTCCAATCAATAATTCCTGAAGCACTGGAGAACTGTGAAGATGTAATGAACATTGCTAAACTGACCAGACCAGATGTTGCATGTGTGGAGTATATCTACTTCTATTTTGTGTTGATACAAAACTGCACCAAATATAACAGAAAGTAGTCATTAAGTTGTAAAATAGTTCTAATAAATTATTTCAACCTACTCTTTGGCAGCAACTGTGAGCAGGTGGATGAAGATCTTCATCTTCCACATATTTCCTTTTGAAGTATGCTATCTTGGACGTTGTTAGAAAATTTGAGATTCCTTTGCAAGAGGATTCTGTAGAAATTAATCAAAGGCAGAACAACATGTGGTTAGAGATCTCTTCACTATTTATTTTATCCTTTTTCCCTTACAATTGAGAATTAATAAAGTATTTGCTGCTATGGACCAATTCCAAAGTCAATAAAATATTCGAATGTACATGCAATACTATTTTCCAATTACACATCCTATTGACTTATTTGCCGCAGGGAAAAGAGTATGCTTAAAATTTCACTAACTTCATAAGTTCATATCATAAGCGCAGAATTAAGGCATTCGGCCCATTAAGACTACTCTGCTATCTCATTATAGCTGATCCCTTTCCTTTTCGACCCCATTCTCCTGCCTTCCCACCATAACCCCTGACGCCCTCACTAATGAAGAATCTATCAATCTCCACCTTAAATATATCCACTGACTTGGCCTACACAACCTTCTGTGACAATTAATTCCACAGATTCACCAGCCTCTGGCTAAAGAAATTCCTACTCATCTCCTTTCTAAAGAGAAGTCCTTTTATTCTGAATGTTTAAGAAGGAACTACAGATGCTGGAAATATCGAAGGTCTTGACCCGAAACGTCACCTATTCCTTCGCTCCATTGATGCTGCCTCACCAGCTGAGTTTCTCCAGCATTTTAATCTACCTTCCTTTTATTCTGAGATTATGGCCTCTGATCCTTGACCTCCCACTAGTGGAAACATCCTCTCCACATCCACTCTATCCAGGCCTATCACTATTCGACCACTCTATCCAGGCTTTGCACTATTCATGATTCAATGCCTACAATTCAATGAGCGCATTTCTGTTGTATTAAAGGCCACATAACAAGATTGACATTTCAGCATAGTTATGATCATTAAACATCTCTCTGAATAATAATTGCAACTTTATTTTCCTATTGTTTTACTTTATTACTGCTTTAACCTAAGAGATTTGAATGAGTCATTTCCTCTGGCTATTTTTATCGCACTGAGTGAAAGATGATACCGTGCCTCATCATTAAGTAATCCTGTGACTCGAGCATCCCTTTTGAAATTAATGAATTATTAAGTCCAGAGGGGTCAATCCAACATTGTTGGAGTCCAATCAATTCAGTGTAGTGCTGTCTCTTAGGATGAGATTCTTGTTAATGGCAACAGTAGAATTTTAAATGTTACATTTGACAAGTACAATTCCTTAATGTCATTACTTGTATTATAAGGAGATGACTTTTTTGTTAGAGAAATACAGCATGGAAACAGGCCCTTTGGCCCATTGAGACCACACCGACAATTGATCACCTGTTCACACTAGTTCTATTTTGTTCCACTTTCACATCCTCTCCCCACACAATCTTTTTTAACGGAGGCCAATTAACCTACAAACCCTTACAGCTTTGAAATATGAGAGGAAAGCCACACGGTCAAATTAATAAGTATAAATTTAGGATTGATGTCAGGAAATTCACATTCAAAGACTGGACTCAGAAACAGAACAAAGGCGAAACTTTGAATCGTTCAAGTGTGGATAAAATCTTTTGACATTTGGGGTTACCTGGGAAGTATTGGAGTAATTCCAGAAAAATGAATTAAGATAGCCAAATCTTCTTAATCTATAGTTATCTCCTTCTCTTGAATTTTCAGGTATACACCATGAGTGACAAATTGATTTTACATGCACAATTATTCATTCTACATTGTTTGATGCCTAGAGATTTACGCAATGTTTCCCTCCTTAACCAAACCCATTATTGTTGCTGAAATAGTAATCCTTTAATGATTAGGATTAAGGTCTCTGGTGGGGGTGGGAGATTGCAACCTTCACGTGGTCTGCACTGCTTTGACAAACGCAATCAAGCTGGCGTGCACAATCAAATAAGATCAAATAGAACAAGTTGTCCTCCAACTTTAAGTTGTGCATGCCATACATAAGAAGAAGAAGAAGGTCTCTGGTACAGATTTTGTGTTATTTGGAGTACATGAGCTTTTCACTGCACCTCGCTACAAGTGACAATAAACTAAACTGAACTGACGTGAGTAAATAAGATTGTAATCCAGGTCAGCAATGATTCCAGAGAATAACCATGCTGAGGGAATGAATGATTACTCATTTCCTACATTCCTAAAAGTCATTTCAATGAAAGACTGACCAATTATAACAAGGTTATTGCTAGACCCAAACTTGTGCAATCCTGCTTCTACATTGAATCCCAAAGCCAAGATAAAAGTTAAAAACAAGTTTTTTGGCCAGTTTATTTAAGTTGCAGTAGCGAAAGAATTTCAACTGTTAAATTAATTGCCAAAAAGAAATGGAGGCTTATTCTTTAAGGTAGATTGACCTCCACACTTTTTTTCTCTGATCTTAGCTTCATCTGGGTGAGACCATGTTTGGAGAAAAATCTTTTAAACTTTGAGACTTACATATTTATATTGGTGAACTAGAGTTCATGAATGCAATTACAGAATTATGATGCAACTGCAGACAGCAGAAGTATTAAAAACACAAGAATATTTTGTTTCACATATTATTCCATTTTTAAATCATATTCTTTATCATGCTCTCGATTTTGATTTGGCCTGGAATAAAAATATGATATAAAGTATTTATTTTACAGGTCATTTCACCTTAACTCAAAAAGGGAATTTTTGCTTTTAGCCCATTGAAAATGTGTTAAATGTAAGCTAAGATTTGGTTGTATATTTTTCTTAACTTTCTGTGTGATAGGCAGCATTCCATCTAATGTTAAAGGAAAAAAAAGAGCTTTAACAAAGACATCATTTCATGATCTCAAAATGTCACAAGGTGTTCCATGCAATTTACCCTAAATTTACCTCCAGACAAGTATGGTGAAAACAAAATGAACGGGTGCATTCTCGTGGATTATTGCCAGGAGTGTAAATTCTACCTAATATTTATTTGTACTGTTTTGAAGTACTAGCCCAACAAAAACATAACAATTAATTGTATAAATATGCAATGTATTCTTACATTCCTACTGCATCAAACAATGACCAGTTTGCTCACTGTCACCACATGTCCTGAATTTGACAACTATTGAAAAATGTTGGAAAATTTAAATCTCAGAAACCATCCCCCTGCTGACAAGTGTTTTGAATTTATGGTAAATCAATTTCTACACTTAACTGTGGAATGCACTGGGCCTCCCGCATATGGAAACTTTTATTTTTGATAACTGCTCTGAGTTAGTACCAATAGTATAGTTGACTATACCAGGAATGCATCAGAAGCAAATGAAGATGACTGTTGAAAAACCAAAGTACAACCTTTGAATTATAGCTGCAACTTAAGTATAAGGGTCACTTTGTAAATCATGGAAGAAAATATTAAGTACTTAATATTATTTAGAAAAATTGAAAATGGTTGAGTCATAAACTTCTAGTCAACAACTGAAAGGGGAAATATGTTGACTTCTGGGTATAGCAGTACATCAAAATAGTTAAATCAAAAAATATATCAACATATTTTGCATTTTTTTCAGGTGATGACTAACTGGATGTGCATTCCTATCTTACCCCAGTTATATTCTTGGCACCACACTTACATCAGCTCCCTTAAGTCCAAGCATTGTACACTGAGACAGACAGAACAAACAATAACAAATACATTCATTGCTCTAGCCTCATTTACCAAGATCACTTTTTATTGTGCTTCTCTCCAGATCTCCACCATCTCACCTTTAACAAGTTAACTAATTTGTTCAATGTTATCACTCCTATCTCTATTTTATCTAAATCATGTCCTTAAACATTTTAGTTGAAAGAAAATGACTGGAGAAAAATGTAAATTTTCGATAAAGGGTGCAATATGCAATCTTAGTTAATTATGTAATACACACATATTCGGAATGTGTAGAAGCAGAACACAATTTAAATAAAATCATGCTAAATTGGAATAATTAAATATGGCCATTGGTAAAATAAAACAGTTCCATGCTCCATTATAAGGCCTCAGCATGTACTTTGATAACCAGTTTAGTCCTTTGAGATTGAGGCTGGCTTGTTGCTACTCCAATGCTGTGGGTTTTGAGGTGGCTACTAAGGCCTTTGTAAAAACTACATATTCTTGCAAAGATTAGGCAGGTTGGGACTACAGGGGTGGGTGGTTTGTGAGGTTGTCCGCTCTTTCCATTGCTTACACAGGGTCCCTGTATTCCCCTAATGCATGGTCTTGGGGTTTTGAAAACCATCCCAAATACTCCTTCTCCACTTGGCGCACGTCATGAGCCAGAGATTCCCAGGAGTTCATGAAAATGGTTCCTTTCTTCAAGCAGACTTTGAGCAGATCCTGAATCTTTTTCTGTCTGCCTAGTAATCTCCATTAAATAGTTTGGAATGCAGCTGCTTTCAGAAGTTCTTCTTCATTCTGCACTTGCTCCACTGTGCATGCAAGCCATGCTCTTAACCAACAGATCAACAACAGAACCATGTTAGTGAAGACTGGTGTCAAACCAGGCTGTGCATTGCTTCCACATTTTGTTCAATCTTTCCAAAGACAATACTGGCATAGATGATAGCGAGACTTAACAGCAACACATGCCATTCCTGGGAAGACCCTAGATGATTCTGTTCTTGGATGGTAGAATTATGATTCTAATTACCTTTAAATGAGGATCTCACCTCGTTTCATGTAACTTCAGATCTGTTCCAAAGTGTCACGCCAGTGTTTTTCAAGTCACTATAATCCAACAGCAGATCTTAAATGGGCATCACAACTCAGCCATACACTTGGCTATCCTGGACCGTAGAGTTAGTGACTGGAGTCATGTTGCCACAATGCTGTGCTTTGGTATAACATACAAAGACTGTTTATATGTTTTGGTGAACACTTGATATAGAATCAGTTATCAAAATGGTGTGATCAGACTACCAGTTGCATACTTGATAGCACTATTGGAGTGAAAGTGAAACCCTCTATATGAAGAAGGGTCTCGACTGGAAACATCACCCATTCCTTCTCTCCAGAGATGCTGCCTGCCCCACTGAGTTACTCGAGCATTTTGTGTCTTCCCTCTATAGTTTCCTCCTGCTGTTAATTTTGACTGGGTTAAAGGAAGCAGCAACCTCCACACTTCTCCCTGCCCCCACATCATTTTAATCAGTTGGCACTGGTGAAAATGTTTTATGCAAACAGAAATGTCCAGACCTATGAAATATTTAAATATTGTGAGAGTCAAGCTTGGGTCATTTGAACCCCATGAAATTATCAGTTTTAAATCACTGCCATGGACCGACAGCTACAGACCGGCACACTTACTGCGAACTTTACAATGAACAGCATGTGGCTTTGTGTTGAGACTACCCTACAGCGTGTCGATCACCTCGGCATTCTGTGAATACTGCATAATCATGTTGGGGATTAAATATTAATTATTTTTACTTTATTGCTGTCATTTTATTCAAAAATAATTTGTTACAGCTTTCTGAAATATACATACTATATATATGTATATCGCTGTACACTGTGGCAGGCAATTGTAAGAAATCTGGATAAAAAACAAAACAAAGTCTGTGTTTCCTCTTGTGAAATTCATATGGATTTGCACCTACCTTGGCTCTCCCTCGCCGCCCCCGTTATAAACTGTGGCTGAGCAGCACACATTGGCAGCCCGGAGTGCAGACCGCCCGCACCCAAACACACGGGGCTGGTGCCCAGGAGAAAAACACAAGCGGGTGAGATGAGATGCGCTGTCTGGTACCTGCTCCCGACTGACCTGTGGGCTCTCCGTATTTAGTCTGGGTTGAAATCGCTGCGGTTTTGATGAAAGATTCTTCCCAGATGGGCGCGTACTCCGGGATATCTGAAGCCTCTTCAAGGGGAAGATCGCATAATCTGCTCATCGAAATCACCAATGTCATTTCTTAACCTAGGGACTGCAGGGCCAGAGAAACAGGAACCACTTAGTCCACTTTACACCTGGACAACGTATTGAACAAAAGCAAACCTCTCCGTGCTGCAACGTCTCGGGTAATTCCAGCTCCCCGCCTTATCCAGCCCGGTGTAAATTTCCCTTCTCAGTAACAAAAAACCCGATCGATCTCCTGTCGACCAGCTCACTCCCTCTCCAGAACGGGCAGAAACCGTTCCACCCGCGGGTCCTTCCCATCGACAGCACCTCCACTACACAGTGGCATCTGCCAGAGGCGGGGAACCCATCCCAGAGAAAAACAGCGATGAGACACTTTAACGCCTTACCTGTCATTCGGAGTCGATCCCGGTCCGTAATTCAGGTTGGGGGAAACTTGAGGGAAATCGGTTGGATGTTTTAAGAAGAGCGGGTCGGGCTCCTGGAGTCAAACCACTGTGAGAACGGAACAGGAGAATTGGCTGGGAATAGACTCAGTGTGTGTAAGTGCGCGCCGAGTGCCGAAGGAGCCAAGCACAACGTCAAAAGCATGCAGATTAAACAAGCCTTGGTATTTAGAGAGAAAGAGCAGCCCTGAGATCGGAGATAAACAAAACACAAATCAAATCAGCCGTGTGCTTCCAGGGCGTATTTCATTTCTGCCACTGGTGAAAGTAAATGTGATGTAAATGGCTGGGTTTACACAAACTAGGGTCACTAACTCTCGCCGGTCAACCTTTACCCCCTGCACCCTCCCCAAGCCCTACCTGCCACACTGGTTACAGATAGATAATACATATTTCAGGCAGCATTCCGCGCGGATCAATGATACCAAATATAATTTAGGATCCAGTTAGTTCTGGCGTGGAATGTCCTGGGCAGTTTGCGCTCGGAATTTGCAAGCCATGAGCCAGAGGTGAATCCCGTTTTTATGGATGTTTAGCTTGGGGGTGGGGGGGTGGGGGACTTTCGGACTGGTTGCGAATGAGTTCGCGCCGATCTATCATCCACAAACGTGCCATCGTCTCTTATGACCAGAAATTGGTTAAGACATGATTTCTGATTAAAACTTCCCTGTTCATCCAACCTTCCTATAAAACCCCGTTGTCCCAAAACATACACAGTGTGGAAAAATAGCGCGCAACTGAGATAATTGCAACTAATCAATTACTTAAAAACAAATCTATATCCGAAACTGCTTAAAACAGGAATGTTAAGGGATCTTGATTACCCACCCTCAATGCATTCCTGATCCTGTCAGCAGTCCGGTTTGTAAACCTGGCCCGGGACACCCGAAGCTAATGCCAACATTTCTGAGTTCTTACAGTCATATCCCCAGGAATCCTACCTACAAGATCAATTTCCCCATAGATGGAAAGCGGTCCAGGCGCCGAATGAATGCTCCCAGTATTTGTCTGAGGAACGGGGCGGGGTCACTGGAAGGATTGGATCCCAAGAAATGCAGCCGTGCACCATTGTGAAAACCGCTGGGATTGGCTCCAGGGGAGTGTAGTCTCCCATTCCTTTTATAGAACACTTTGTATGCCTATCGAGGACCACGCGGCCAGACGTGGCAATATGATTTTTTTTAACTTGCTTGCTTTTCTGTCCGATCTGATTTCAGGATGTCAGAGGCCCGGAGATAAATAAAACAGATTCAACCTCCGCCACATCTGCGGGCCGTGGGATCGCTTCGCTCCAGTCTCAGTTTGCAGTCTTGCATCAAATTGCATTCCATTATTACTGCACCAAACGCGTTCACTACAACGCGAGTAAAGGGCTACAGAAAGGTCGCCGTGCGGCTGGGTCGAAGTCTAGGATGCCGCCTACCCCGCCCAACCTCTGCACGTTTCAACAGTGGCCGCTTTGTGTCAACCAGACTGGGCACACCGCCGGCAGTGGTTGGGTGGATCCCTCTGACCCACTGTGCACACAGCCCGGGGTAGACTCGCATATCTGGAATGAACCTCTGAGATTCCCCGCTGCGCACATTCCCCCTTTACTTACAGATCTGCTCTCCTCACTGTCGCCCTCCTTTCTGCGGATTGCGAGTCAGGGTGTTTATGTTCGCTGCACACTTAAGATGCTTTGTCGAATCGCCCGACAGCCCGCGCCTCGCCCTCTCTGTTACATGCTGGAACAAGAGCGGGGATTAAGGCGATCAATGTGCGCCTGACAGTCCCTCCCCACCGAACGCCCCGGGATGTCCGGCGGCGCTACCTCACAAGTTGTTGCTGCTTTCTCGCCTCAATCCCCGCACCGAAGGAATCTGGCAACCGGACTTGACCTCAACCTTGGGGACGTCGGGAATTGTCCCGGGACCTCAATGTCATTTTAGCCTTTCTCAGCTACCAAACGCTGGGGAAGTGTTTCATCTTTGAATTGTACATTGAAAATAAAATCATGTTGCCAATATAATTATTACCCCAAAGCCTTGTTATTCGGCCACCTCTTACTTTATAGTGTACGTCGGCAACAAACAAACATAATTGCCCCTGTTATTTACATATTATGTTGTGCATGTAAGAATCTCATTGTCCTGTTTGGAACATACGACAATAAAACACTGTTACCCTGCATCTAGTGCCCTGCGCAGACTGGCCCTTAATCTTACTCGGGTACCTGTCTGGATGTTAAACGTCTTGATTTAGGATTTAAAGGTCAAACAGGGAATCATTTCAATTGCAAAATTATTTAGGAAACTAGTAATTCCAGTCTGACGCGTTCCAGCGGGCTCAAAACTATTGTGTTGGTCCGAGTGCGAATGACTCTAGTATCGCCTGCAGGAAGACTGCGTGAACTGTGGTGTGAATTTGACCGAGACTTGGAGCAGTGTGGGGGTGACAGAGGAGGGGCGGAATAGGAAAGCCCTAAAATTATTCAAAGTTAATTATCTGTTCCTTGCCGTGGGGTGAGGTGGTGAGAAGTCAAGATTTGCAGATTGGGGATGTTTGTTTTTTATTCCTCGTGTCCGCTAATCGAGCTGATTTTGACTGGAAAATGCTTGAGACTTTGACCTCAGGTCTTGAGGTTAAGAGGAACATATTTCTTCTCTGTGATTGTTCAAGGAATAAAAGTCATCCAGCTCACCCCTATCACCATGATTTATCAAAGGCCCAGAAAATTCTTGATTACTCGTACTAGGATTGTTAGACAGCAAACGAGAATGCCAGCGGATCGCGCAGCATCTGCGGGGGGAAAGGAATTGCTGAGGTTTGGGGTCGAATGGCTCAGGTAAGGTTGAGGACGTTCAATGACCTGGTTATCACATGCACAGCGATTGTGACGTCTCCAACCCGGAACCAACGGGTGACACAAGAAACTGCAGATGCTGGAATCCTGAGCAAAACACAAAGTTCTGGAGTAACTCAGCGGGTCAGGCAGCATATATTGGAGGGAATGGGTTGTCGACGTTTCCGGTCGAGATCCTTCTGCAGACTGATTGGCACCAATGGGTGGTAATTAAAGTAGCGGCAAACCAACAACTTGACCTTAATCTGCAAGTTGACCCTCACATACACCACCTTTTTTTATTAACAGAAGGCTCCAAATATGCTGCATTTAAAATCATGGTGGAAGGAAATCTCAGTATGCAAAGTCTCCAGTCCGTGCACAACATTCTCCTGCAAGATCATTAGTTTGGTTAGTCAGAAGAAGGATCCAACCCAAAATATCGCCTAGCCACGTCTTCCAGAGGTGCTGCCTGATCCGCTGAGTAATTCCAGTACTTTGTGTTTTTAATTAGTTTCAAATCAATTTGGAACTCCATTGGTAGGCTCAATTGCCGTGTATTTATTTTTACATAATCTGGGCATCTCTGACTAGGCCAATTACTATTGCCTGTCCTAAATTGTCCTAGAGAGAGATGTAGTGAGCATCCTAATGGAGTCACTATATGCCCATCAGCTGAAGATATACCCACTGTGCTGTAGAGGAACTCCCCTTCCGATTCCCATACTGACCTGGGCCTCCTTTGGCATTGCCCAGCACAAATTGGAGGAACAGCACCTCATATTTCGCTTGAGCAGCTTACACCCAGTGGTATGAATATTGACCTCTCTAACTTCAAGTAACCCTTGCTTTTCCTCTCTCCATCCCTCCCCCACCTGAGTTCTCCAACTAGTGTATACCTCATTGTCACCTTCCCCTCAGCTAACAATGACCTATTCAACATTTTCCTTGAACTTTGTGCCCTTAGATCTCTAATTTTCACACCTTACCCTTCCATATCTCTATGTCTTCCATGTCTCCGTCTCTGACTGTCTAAAGAAGGGTTGAGTTACTCCAGCATTTTGTGTCTATCTACAGCGTTCTCAGATTTAGACCCAGTGATAATGAATAGCAGCAAATGCCCAGGTCAGCGTGATGTATGACTGAGAAGTGAACTTTTAGAAGGATACCTTTAGAAGGATGTGAGTTAATGCCCCAACTTTCGAATTCTTAGGTGGTAGATGTGTGTTTGGGAGCTGCTTATAAATAATCTCAGCAGGTAATTACAGTGCATTAATAAAATGCATTGTTTTGCCCTGTATGGATTATCTCCTATTTTCTATTTCTTTTTCTGCATTCCTATTGTAGTTGGACATGAAATGGTGAAAGAGACTAAGGTCATTTAGTAACAATAATTGCTTGAGTAATATCCAGAGACTGACTAGTGGCTGTCAACCTGAAATAAAAGTGTTCTGAAGGGCGAGTGCAAGTACCGAAGGTAACAAATTCCTACCAGGGTCGTGTTAAGGCAGGTATCAAATCTGTTATTCTAAACAAGTTCACACCTGCACAAAAATAGCTTTTAACATGAATGTAGCAAGAGAACATTAAGTATCTGCAATTAAATGTCTACCCTGAAAGCTGGATATCTTACTTCAGTGCTTTAATCGCAGTGAAGGATTTAGGCAATAGGAGTTGCAGAGCCATAGAAAATAAACCAAGAGCAACGTATAGAAATTACAAGCATAAATATTTTAATTTATGTAATTAAATGGTTCATTTTTAGGCACACTTTTGATTGTAGGCACTGGCCTGAGAAGGTAGTTGTATTGTGAGTTTCAGCTGGGCATTAGCCAATATTGTGTAGCTGAAGATATACCCATAGGAGAGCTGATTGTGAGCATGTTTATACATGTATGCAGAGCTACTCCCATGCTTGGGGGGTATGCCTACATTATCCAAACAATTAAATGAATTGTGAGTAGATTTAAAAAATGTCCAAAGGTTTCCCTAAGCATGCTTTACAGCTAGTTTGTTATGATAAGAATCACTTTAGTGTTGCTGATAACGTGATAAAAACACTTTCATATTGTCGACACGATCACACCTTAAAACCAGGGAAAGACAAAGTGCTGGAGTAACTCATTAGGTCAGGCAGCATCTCTGGATAACATGGATAGGTGATGTTTTGGGTCTGGATCATTCTTTAGACTGATTGCAAGATGTGGGGGTGCGGGGAGGTGGGGTGGGGGGGGGGGGGGGGGGGGTGGTGGGGCAGGAAAAAAAGCTGGAAGAGAGGTTTGGCAGGAGAGAGCATGGCTGGTAATAAGTGAACACAAGCCTCAGGTTTTCTTTGATAGGCAAATTGGACAAGGCCAGAGATGAAAATATAAGTGTGAGCCCAAAAGGATAAAGAGTTCAGAATTGTGAAACTCAACGATAGTTAAGTTACGAATTGTGAAGCCGGTGGAAGGGTTGGAGGAGAGAGAGAGAGAGAGCAATGTTAGCCACAACTCTTCACGGGAGGGAAGAGAAGGCGACAAGGGGGGGGTCAGGGGAGAATGGGGCGTGAAAAATGGGGTAATTGCGGGTTAGTTACCATAAAACCAGAAAAAGATTTTGTTTTAAATGGCATTCTAAGGGCCCAGAATGTTCTGAGAAGGCACTCAAATGTCCCAAATTCCTCCGTCTGTCATTCCAACATGACTACAACATTGTATTCATCATGGAACCTGGCAGTAAAGCACCAACGTCTTATTGTATCTGAGCTGTTGCACAGAGATACCTTGCAAAGGGCTGCACAGTGACGCAGCAGTAGATTTGCTGCCTTACAGCGGCATTGACCCGGGTTCAAACCTGACTATTGGTGCTGTCTGTACGGAGTTTGTACATGCTGTCAATTGGTTTACTGATTGCCTTTCAGCCATTTGATGGGGGTGGCTCCCAGACTTCTGTCAGGACACAGAATGCTGAACAAAGACTCCTTTAATGGAGACACAAGGAACTGCAGATGGTGGTTTACTGGAGGGGATGGACAGAGAAGAGAAGGGGGGTGGTAATTGGGAAAGTGAATGCACACCAGAAAGAGAGGGGAGAAATAGAAGGGGGTGTTACGTAAAATTGGAGAATTCAATGTTCATACCATTGGGTTGGAAGCTACACCAGGTGCTGTTCTATCGGTTTGTATGTGGCCTTACTCTGGCAATGGAGTAGACCCAGGACAAAGGTGAGTATGGGCTTTTAATCCTTTGAATTGGAAAGTAATGGGAACTCAGGCTAGAGATTCTGCATTTAAAATGCATAGCAACCCACTCACTGCAACACAAGAACCGAACAATACAAGAAAATATGAGCAGGATCATGCCATGTGGTCTCTCGTCTACCCTGCCATTCAATATAATCATGGCTGATCTACCCTAGGCCTCAACTCCTCTCTCAGTTCTCCATAGACCTCAATACCTTCATTTATAATTTAGCCTCTACAACTCCCTAGTGTAGAGAAACACATAAATTCTCAGCCATCTACAAAGAAAAAATCTGTTTTTAATGACCAGTCCCCTTTCTTGAAGCTGTATCTCCTCGTTTGAAACTCCCCCATGAATGAAAACCAAATTTGGTGCCTCTTGCTGCGCAGATTTGGCAAGATTGCCCAAATTTGCGTGTCTGCAGGAAATATCTCCATCGTGTCAATGCATCTGAGTGCTGTATGATTGGAGGGCAAGTTAGAGACAGGAGAAACAAATAAACAATTTTGGATACCTTAAAAAAAATGCAGAACACAGCCAAATTCCAAAGGAATAGGAGGTTTCAGGAAGGGGAAGTCACAAGTGTAAGGGAACTAGATAGATTGATTTATAAGAGCATGGGAGGAGATTCTGCAGTCACTGGTCTTGACCATCAGATGCAATGCATTCACTATCCTGGAGAAAAGGGGAATGACCACAGGGAAGACAGTCGCAAGCAAGGGGAATAAGATGATGAGAAAGACAAGAATGGGAATATTTTCATGATAGTGGACTATAATTAGGAGTATAGACAGCACCCCCCACAGTCAGGGCAAGGGAAATCTTGTGATGGTTGGAGAGGGATTTGGTAAAAAGCAGGACCAGTCAATTGTGATGGTCCACTCTAGAGTGAATAACTAATGTCGGAATAGGAAATAAATCAACCTGAGGGAATGTCAGGACAGGAACCAAAGTAAAAACAGAAATGATCGAATTATGAGTAATATTCTCTGGAGTATTGCCTAATCCACTAAAAAGACAGACAGATCAGGAGATCTACTATCCCCAGATAAGTTCATAAGAGATAGGAGCAGAATTTTTGCCTATTTGGACGATCAAGTCTATTGCACCATTCCATAATGGCTGATCTATCTTCCCCTCTAAACCCCATTCTCCTGCTTTCTCCCCATAAGATGGCTGACAAAATACTGGCATGAGAAAAAATGTAACATTGGTAACAGAAAGGCCGTATTGAGTTATTCAGAACATTTGTGGGCAAGCCCCATAACTAAAATATAAAATACGAGAAGTAGCAAAGGTTAAATATAAGGGAAGAGATCTGCAAAAAAGTTGAACTTAAAATAAAGTTTAAGGAGTATGGGGATATAAACCAAACTCTACAATGAATTACAAGTCTCGTAGTATAACAGATGGTTAAGGGCCTGTCCCACTTGGCGATTTTTTTGGTGACTGCTGGCATCATTGGCTGACATATCAGGTCGCCGAAAGATTTTTAACATTTCAAAATCCTGCGGTGACAAAAAAAATGTGACACTTGAGGAGACACCGCACATCAATACGCCGTATCATGCCACGACTTTTTCAGTGACGGCAGTCACCGAAAAAATCGCCAAGTGGGACAGGCGCTTTAAGATCAAATGAAGACAATCTCTAATAAGAAAATAACTATCTTCATATCAATACAGGCACTATCATTGTGATAAAAAAATGAGAACTGAAGGTAGTTACGCAATGAGAAGGGATTAATTGATAATTTTGTTATAAGGGAAGGGTTAACTGAAGACAAGGTAGAGTTTAAAAGTGATGTCGTTCAATCCGAAGTCAAGATCCCAAATCTAAACAAAGGAAATAATAAAAGCATGGGGACTGTGGTCGATTCGGAAAATATATTGAAAGGTATGACAGTGATGGGCAGTAGCAAAAACACAAAAGGCAAAGTTGGTTGACTATGACTGACAGGAGAAGTTAAAGAGAGCATTACATCAAAATTCATAAAGTTGGCAGAATAATCAGTTAGTGGCAAGTTTTGGTGAATTTCAGAACTGAGCAAAAGAGGACAGAAATTGATTAATAAAAGTCAAGACAGAATATGAGTGTGTATTGCTGTGAAACATGAAAACAGACTATGTCCATAATTAATGTCCCAAATTCCCCCAAGTCCATAATTAATGTCCTCAAATCTGCCTTGTAAAACTTATTAAAGGGATCATCAATTACTGTTTCTTGAATGATTTGAACTGCCCTTATTCAAGTGGAGCTCAATGATTGCTTTATTATTAGGAGTTAGTGAAGTCTACTTGAACCATACGCTTAGAGGTTTTGACTTAAATGTTTCTGTAATAACCAGTTAATCTTACTCATGGGCGATTTAGCAGAAACAATGTGACAGAGAAAAGAGCCGAGGACATGCAAAGCAATCAAGTTGCTTAAAGAATGAGGAGAGAGAAGGGGTAAACTGCTCAAAGCAGTGGATCATAGGGTCTCTAGGAAGCAATTCTCCTTCCCACAACGTTAAGGAGTGACATATGAGGTGCTTGCAATTCATTAAGAGGCTCACAGTGAAAAATGTCATATGTTTTGGTTGTAACCCCAATCAAAGTTTCGTAGAAGACTAGTTTGCTATTGGTTGGTAAGATTGTGGTTCCATCAGTTTTTGTCAGACACCTTGCTGAAGCTGCAGATATCTACAACATGTATCTCCCCCATTACTTTGTGGGAATAAAGGAGCATATGTGGTGGGAGATCATATATGGAATAAAAGTGCTTCCCAGTAAGTGATTTTTAATTTTCCTAATATTAGGGAATACTTACCTCAGAGAAGTCCAGCAACTAGATAGTCCTTAGAGTCCTTTGTGAACAAGATTATTTTATTTACTGATAGTTCCCTGCGCTAATAACATCGGATCCAGGCTCCACAACAAATCAAGTTAATAAAGTTAACCCTTTATTACATGGCTCCTGATTCAGTTGTGCAATCCATACGCACATAAACAAAATCTCTATACTGAAATCTACCGCTACGTGAAACGTCATACAGCAGTTTATTTACTTGTTCAAAGATTTCTTTGCCTGGACGTTTGGAGACCCTGAACTTACTAGGTCAAGTATTCTGTGTTTTGGTATATCCTATAAAATATTGCCATAATATTGCTATAATGACCACTGACTGAACAATAAGTCACTGTGGAGCAGAAGTAAAAAGGGAGCAGGAAGGGTGGACACTGTTGAATGGACCTTCCTCAATGGGGTATCCATTGTCAAATAATCTCGACAATGCTTAATTGTTCCACATATGTGTAACGTTTTTAAAACCTATTCCTTACTTTGGCTATCAGTGTTTAAAATGAAATCAGTTGCATCATTTCCCCAACTGTATTGAAGAATTAAAATTTTCCTCTGGGTTTTAACATCTTGTGATAATAATGTAAGTAACTCTAATTAGTGAAAAACAAATCACGTTGATTTACTTTAATATGCTCATGCATCTTTGACAAAAATGAAAGGTTTGAAAAACTAGAAACATTTTCATTGGTGAGTATTTGTAATATGATTATTTTGCAATTGTATAAAAAAAGTACACCTGATTCAAAAAAACTGTTAATGAAAAGCTTACATTAAAAGGGAAGAATTTCTCGTGGTTTACAGCTGACAGATGCCAACATGATAAAGGACATGCAAGAGAAACCTCATGGAATTTCATCCTTGGTTTGCTGAGTTTGCTTTGATAATTAACCAGGGTTATATATTTAGAATTGTCATCCGAAACAAATAGGAAAGGACCATCATGTTCATCAACTGGAAAAAAGGATGGTTGTTTACCATGGGCATGCATTCCAACTGCCTACCTGATGTCCAATCTCACATAACAGTTGCCCTCTAATTCAGAACATGACAAACTTTTCTTTAACTCCATTGCACGAGGCATCAGGAGAACTACTGAAAGCTAAAATCCTCTTGCTTTTTTTAAACTTGATAAATGGGAAGCAATTCTCAAGCAGAAACCGTCACTGGTTTCTCATTCTTGATCAAAACCCAGAGGTTAAGTACAGTGGCTATCAGTGTTTAAAATGAAATCAGTTGCATCATTACCTACCATACACTGAATCCAAGCTCTAGTTTATAGTTCAGTTACTTGCAATGATAATGAGAAGGAAACAATTACATTTCTGATGAAAAGACTTTACCTACCTGTACAAATATTTAGCATTTAGAACAAAACAATAGTAAGATGAGTACCTGTGAGGCTGTGAGAACATTGATTTTATTTCATAAATGTAGCACATCTATTTAACGATGCCAATGTTTCCAGTTTCCTCCAGGTAATGGCATAGCTTGAAAGTGGAGGCACACCATTACTGAACAAACCCACACAGTATAATTTGCACACTAGTGATTCATTCACCTATAAATACAGTTTATAACAGCCAATTATTTTTTCATATCCTAACTTGTCATTCAAATGAATGAACTCCCCTTAACTGATTTCAGTTATTTAAGGAACTATTGTTTCATTACTTGACTTGTTCTTGAGAAATTCACAAGGGGATAATCATCTGCAGTGGTATGAATCACAAAAGACACATTTCAGATAAAAAGAATACTAAAAGAATAGTTAAGTATTAAACTTGTTCTATTATTTTTCTTTTTAGAGCTATATAAAACATTTTCATGGATATAAATATATCATAAATATGTACATAAATGTAGTTACAATTAGCTATATCACTGTTAGTTATTCACTGGGTGATGTTTTGTAAATTTTAACTTTAAATTGGACTTCAGTGTTTTGTGAAAACACTGTAAAGGGTTCCTATGTGCAAACCCAAACTGTAGAAGACATCAGGAATAGTGAGGTAGTAAAGTCTTACAATAAAAAAAAGCATAATATTAATTTCCAAGACCTTAAAAGTAACACATTTCAAATGCATATAATGAATGAACATGTTTCTTCCCCCGTTTCATTATGGTGCATGGCAGAATCTTTAATACACAGTCATCAACTTGTCTTGTCTTATAAAGGATGCAGTAATAGGTAGCCCATAAATTCATGTTTGCAAAGAGATTAAATCAAGCTATTCATTTCAGTTTACAATACTAGGTTGATGACTGTCTTTCTTCCTCTCTTTTAATATTATGCATAATCACGTGTAACTGTGAATTGTGTCCTCAAAAATATGGCATCTGGATTGTGACATCTGGATACATACCAAATGCAAAACTTTTATACTTGTTTATAATCTACAAATGATGTATTTAATTTCCATGCACACCTTTTAAAATTTGCCCGTAAATTGGAGTAATTGACCAAAAGAAAAGGACTTGAATTTAATTTCTGTCTTTCGACAATGTCAAAACAAAGGAAATGAAGTACAAAAGGAAATGAAGAGTCAGTAGCACCAGTACTCACCTCCTCCTCGACCGGCCTCAGGCCAGGACCACTGAAGACGCAGCCATCGCCGATCTCCATGTGGCCGCTGACGCTGACCTTCACCCACCCACCAATGACGCCGACCCTCACTGCCTCACTGATAACTCTGACTATCGCCCCTCACCGTTTACTCCGACCCTCGCTACCTCCCCGATTCCTCCAACTATCGCCACCAAAACGTGACCACTGAACCTCGCTGCCTCATCCGGGTCCGCCAAACCTCGCCACCCCACCAGCCATCCACTGACCGGGACCTCCTACACTTCGCCCGCTGACCTGAACTCCACTCCCCGTGAGCCTCCACCATCAACTCTCCCACTACACCGCTCTCCAGCAGGTTGCAGCCGTTGCCTTACCTGAGTCCTAGGCTCAGCACCGGGTCTGAAGTCTTCAATCTACAGACTCTGACATCACGGGGTCTAACTGTGCTAGGGCCTAGTGCTCGTCCTCCTGTGCTAGACCCAGGGAACCTCAGTGGTTGTTCCACTGGGTTTTCCCCTTCCTACGCAAACCATGTGACCCCAGCTCTTCCCCACCCACACTATAGTCCTCATACCCCCTTCCTCCCTGACCACCCACCACCCCCCCACCAGATATCATCTCGGCCTCAGTCCACTCACCTGCCTTCCTCCGGCCCCAACCCCCATCCTTGCCATGTGTTCACCATCCCCCCTGACCTCCCCTTTTCTGATACCGAATGGTCTGTCCTCAGCAGAGGCCTCACCTTTGTTCCCCTCCGTCCCCACCCTTTGAGTTCCACGTCCGCCACGATGTGGAGCTCTTCTTCTGTTGCCTCCGCATCAAAGCGTTCTTCCATGGGAAGGAGCTCTCACCCCCCAGTGATGACCTCTTCTCCCGTCTCCAACGGACCGCCCCTCCTCTTGGACTCCCCCTCATGGCCATCAACCAGATGGCCTCAACTTCTCCACTTCCATTTCTCACTCTAACCTCTCCCCCCCGAACGTACAGCCCTCCACTCACTCTGCAACAACCCAGATTGGGTGATCAAACCTGTCGACAAGGGAGGTGCCGTGGTAGTCTGGCGAGCTGATTTCTACAATGCTGAGGCCACGCGCCAACTCTCAGACACCTCCTCCTACTTATCCTTGGACCATGACCCCACAGACAAGCACCAGGCCACTATCTCTAGCATTATCACTGACTTCATCACTTCCGGCTCCCTGCCCTCCCAAGCCTCCAACCTCATCGTTCCCCAGTCCTGCACGGCCCGATTTTACCTTCTCTCCAAAATCCACAAACCCGACTGTCCTGCTAGACCCATTGTTTCTGCCTGTGCATGTCCTACTGAACGTATTTCCACATACCTCAACTCCATCCTATCCCCCCTGGTTAAATCTCTCCCTACCTATGTTCAAGACACCTCACACACTCTTCGTCTACTCCAGGACTTCAATTTTCTAGGCCCCCATTCCCTCATCTTCACCATGGATGTCCAGTCACTCTACACCTCCATCCCCCACCAGGAGGGTCTTAAAGCTCTCCGTTTCTTCCGCGACCGCAGAACCAACCAATCCCCGTCTACTGATACTGATACTCTCTTCCGCCTAGCAGAGCTGGTTCCTACCCTCAATAACTTTTCATTTGATTCCTCCCATTTCCTCCAAATACAGGGCGTAGCTATAGGCACGCGCATGGGCCCTAGCTATGCCTGCCTCTTTGTAGGGTACGTCGACCAAGCTTTGTTCAAGGCGTACCAGGGCTCTATCCACAAACTCTACCTCTGCTAAATTGATGACTGCATTGGTGCTACCTCCTGCACCCACACACAACTCACTGACTTCATCCATTTCACCACTAACTTCCATCCGGCACTCAAATACACCTGGACCAACATTTCCCTACCATTTCTAGACCTCACTATCTCCATTGCAGGTGATAGACTACTGATCAACATCCACTATAAATCCACTGACTCCCATGGCTATCTGGACTACACATCTTCCCATCCTGCTTCATGTAAGGACTCCATCCCCTACTCCCAATTCCTCCGTCTACGCCGCATCTGCACCCAGGCTGAGGTGTTCACACCAGGGCATCGGAGATGTCCTAATTCTTCAGGGAACGGGGGTTCCCCTCTTCTACCATAGTTGAGGCTCTCACCGGGGTCTCTT
Source organism: Raja brachyura (assembly GCA_963514005.1). The sequence continues at coordinate 46,887,167 of OY740788.1, forward strand.
CTATACCCCGTGACTCTACTCTCACTCCCCATCCCCCCCCACTCGTAACAAGGGCAAAGTCTCCCTTGTCCTCAACTTCCACCCTACCAGCCGTCACATACAACAAATAATCTCCCAACATATTCGTCACCTCAACGGGATCCCACCACTGGCCACATCTTCCCATCTCCTCCCGTCTGCTTTCCGCAGAGACCGCTCCCTCGGTAACTCCCTGGCCAATTCGTCCCTTCCCACCCAAACCACCCCCTCTCCTGGCACTTTCCCTTGCAACTGCAGGAAATGCTACACTTGTCGCTTTACCTCCCCCCTTGACTCCATTCAAGGACCCAAGCAATCTTTCCAGGTGCAGTAGAGGTTCACCTGCACCTCCTCCAACCTCATCTATTGCATCCACTGCTTTAGATGTCAGCTGCTCTACATCGGTGAGACCAACCATAGGCTTGGCGATCGCTTCGCCCGACACCCCAACTCGGTTTGCATTAACCTACCTGATCTCCCGGTGGCTCAGCACTTCAACCCCCTCCCATTCCAAATCTGACCTTTCTGTCCTGGGCCTCCTCCATGACCAGAGTGAAGACCACCGTAAATTGGAGAAGCAGCACCTCGTACTTCGCTTGGGCAGTTTGCACCCCAGTGGTATGAACATTTACTTCTTTAATTTCAAGTAGTCCCTGCTTTCTCCTCCCCTTCTCAGCTCTCCCTCAGCCCACTGTCTCCGCCTCTTCCTTTCTTCTTCTTGCCCCCCCCCCCCCCACCACCCTCATATCAGTCCAATGAAGAGTCTCGACCTGGAACGTTGCCTATTTCCTTTGCTCCATAGATGCTGCCTCACACGCTGAGGCTCTCCAGCATTTTTGTCTCCCTTGGATTTTCCAGCATCTGCAGTTCCTTCTTAAACATCTTAAATACTTCATTAATACAATCACTTCAGTAATGAATAAAATCATGACCACCAATTTAGGCACATCAAGCCCCAACATTTGTTAATAAATAATCTGTTTTGTGATGCAGTTCAAGGAACAAATATTGTCCAGGATCCCAGGTGAACTCAGACGGTAGACAAAAATGCTGGAGAAACTCAGCAGGTGCAGCAGGAAATAGACAACGCTTCGGGCCAAAACCCTTCTTCAGACTGAGTTTCCAGGTGAACTCCCCAGCTCTTCTCTGATTAGAGATGGAGCATATTATACACATGAGTCAATGGATTCTCATCAAAAGGTCAGCAATATAGTGTCAACCTGGATAATGTGCAGATTATTTGGACTGACATCTGAACCCACATGCTCTTGATTCAGGTGAGGGTACCTTCACTGAACCTATATTAATATATTAAACCAGGTCTTTACATCATGAAGTTTTATGTCTTCTGTGTGCCAAAATAGTTAGCAAGTGATCAGGATCATGTAGCTCACGTTTTCCTCCAAATCGAGTTTAGAAATTATTCCTGGCAGCATTATTGCACAAATTATAATTCAATCCTTTCCAAATTTATTTTCTTACTTCCTCAATGGATGTCTAAAGTAACACAAACTCTAGTAAAATAGCTAATAGTGGATTTTGGTACGTATTAGATGTATGATATTACCTCATGTATTCAACTGCATTGTGAAGTTAACACAAATGAAACGTGAAACTTCTGCACCCGTGCCAGTTTACATAGAGTCATAGAGTTATACATCATGGAAACAGGTCTCTCGGCCCAATTTGTCGATGCCGACCAAGATGCCCCATTACTATGTGATGATAGAAGCATGAAGACAAAAATGCAAATATTTTAAATTAATAATAAACATTCAATTTTGAAACTGTGAAAATTATAGTTTCACTTTTAAACAATCTATCAAACTTTCCTCTCTTCATGTGTAAAATTAAATCAACCATGTCAACTGCAAAGCATAGTTATGCAGGAATTGTTGGCAGGATATGAATTGATTGTCATTGTGACCACACTGATTTAGAGGAAAATAAAAAAATCAACAGATGAACTCTACAGAGCCATAGTTCTGAGAGAATTGTCACCGAATGTCATTAAACACAAGCCTTTTTGCAGCAGGTTATCTGTCTATCTTTACCACAGAATTGAGAATATATCAGGAACATTGAGGAGCAAATGTAAATGATGACGATGATCACAATAGCCTTATGCAATGTTAAAGTTTTGTATCTTCACAAGCATAGTTTGTTAACTATGAAAGTTTTTATTTTGACAGATCTTAGAAACTGTGCTACAAAAATAATAGCACCTGTATTATTAATTATAAACAGGACCAAGAGAAGTGAACAATTTGAAACAACTCTACTGTGTTCTGTTTAATTCAAACAGCATTTACAATAAGTAAGAACATCTCGGACATGAAACATATCCATTACAATAGTAGGAATTACAAGATTAATCTTGCCCACTGCCTTCCAGCCCTTTGAGATGCAAATATTAATGCAAACCTTTTTTTGGATCTAAAGCAAAGTTGTAGGGGTATATTTTGTAACATTTGATTAAAAAAATACTCTATTTGTAAATTTAAAGTCACACCAATTAAAATGGTGGAGATTTTCTTTCCATCAAATCTCAGGGCTCATGGTTATATGCAGGGAAATGGCAGAGTACTGTTCTCTCCACTTGGGCTGCTGATGTTGCTTTTTCCCCATTCCATAGGCACGCAAACTACAGATTTTCATATCAATATTTTTTTGTGTGTTCAGCCTGCCATTGAAGGCAAATCTGTTTCCTTGTATGTGACCATCAAATGTTACTAGTTGGGCTTGGAAGCAATGTTCATTGTCTTTCTAACAAGAAATCGTTCTGGTGCTGCATGGCAGCTAGCTGCTATACAGCACACACACTTATTGTGATAAAACATCTAAAATAAGCCTTAATCAAGTGAAGCAAGCATAAAGTACGAAACATATTGTGAAATGGAAAATACAACACAGTATAGGATATAATTTAATTATATAGTTCCACCAAAGGCAAGATATGAATATGAGGAACAGATACTGCGTACAAATGTGTACTGGAGTGAAGCTTCGAAATACTAATGGATTTGAAATTGCCAAATAACCTTCCATTATGAATGACAAAAAGGACAACAAATATGGAATTGACTCACAAGGGCTTGATATAATGTAGAGGCAAGGTGAAACCAGAAGAGAGTTGTCTGGATGTCAGAACCTCAAAGTCAGCTAAAAGCAGATACAGTTGGTTGTGGGAGAGGAATGTTGAATGTGTGATAATATGGTGGATGGGATGTGGTTGAGAAAGTGTCTGATCACAGAGAATAACATTTGCAAGACGATCCAATTACAGGGGAAGCTGAGAGCTTGTTGGACCTGGAGGAAATATTTCAGCTCCTGCTGTCCTGCAAACACCACTGTCATAATACCTACCTTATGGATTCATCTCCTCTCCTCTCTCTTCACCTGTCTGGTTTCCCGTGATCTCCATTGTTAATAATAGAATCATTGTTAGAATGAAGGCACACAGAATTAAAACGTGTGAATAACTAAACTACTTCCATCAACTGATCTGTGACCCACCCATTTTCTAAAAATCAGAAATGAGCAGTTTCCATGCAAATTTAGTTTCTGCATCAGATTTTTAATGCCTTAATTTATCAACTAAACAAAACCAGCGTCTTTCTAAGGATTAATATTATCTTCCAACCAAGATATGAAGGAATCCAAATGTTAATTTGCCCAGCATAATTGATGTCTTTTTTAGAGAAGAGTTGCTCACACAAGTTCTATCCAGGCTGAGAAACTCCCAGGAAAAACATTTAACATTAATAAGAAAAGAGGTCCTTGAAAGTTCTGTCCCCATGTACATTGATAGAAGTGCAAACTGGTGTGCATGCTAATAGATATGAATTTAGTTATGATCATACCAAATGAATTTCACAATGTGTTACGACAAAGTGACAATGACAATACAGTTGGTAAAGAAATAAACTTGCTTATATATTTGCAATTTTCTAACAAATCTATGGGAATAAGATGGATTGCAGCATTCAGACATGCCAGCATAGTCATCATAGCAACGACTGTCAACAGAATTTCTTTACCAAATATTGTGCAATATATCTTTTGGATGTTAGCAAATAACACTGATACCAGTAATGAAGGGACCAAAAAAGAGATGATTGTTAAGGAAATGTAGGGTAGATAATTCTCAAGCTGCCTAACTTTCATCAAGTATCTCTGGGAATAGACACTATAGGGTCTCACATTGTACTTAGAATATTAAAATACTGATTTAATTGAAACGTCACTGTCAGTAATTGTAATGAAAAGTTAAATGTATATTTTACCACAACAACCTTGGCCTGCTTCAACTCACCTGGGAAATGCTCAGTAAACAAAGGGCAATGGGTCTAATGTATTTATGTCCAAAACAAGCAAGGGACCTTATGAGGGCAGTCCTCATCACTGCAGTTGCTCATGCGCAGAACCACAAGTGCAGCCAATTGGCTCTAGTGTCAGCAGTAATTTGGGGTGATTTTGTAACTCCATTCAAGAGACAGCAAGTGATACATCCAGAATCACTAAGCCTACACAATTCAAACAAGTTGCAGACAACTCAGTGGGTTTCAAAAATCACATACAACCGAGCCGTTTCCAAGGGAAAACATATTGCTTCTCCTTCTGCAATGGAAGCATATGGGATCAGATTTGGAAAAGTGGCACAAAACAATATATGATTTAAAAACAATAAGTATACAGAAGAATATGCTGAACACCTAGGGCATATGCACTTAAAAAGCACTTGTACCCAGACATCACATGCATTGAAAGATATTTTAAAATGCTGTTACTTAGAATATCCATTGCAGTAGGTCATCCTGTATGTATTCAGTAAAGGAAAAGACTCAGCTCTCCAAAAGCAAAGCAAATACAGTACAGTATATTCAGTTCTCAGCAAAAACTACACAAGAAGAATTATTAGCAACTGGTATTAAAAAGTGTACAATGGAAAATAAGCAGTAAAATTAATCAGTTGTAAAAATACAAACAGAAAACAGAATATCGGCAGCACATTTTACACTGATCTATGAAACAAAAATGAATCAAACGCATTTACACAAGCTACTAATTCACAAATGCCTGTCTTGCAATTTTGCTGAAGACCAATTGTACATTATATCAAAATGCAGTGCTCATTGGCTGAAGGAAAAGCAAAACAAAAAATCTCTTTCTACACTCAAATCTCTAACTATGTTTGATCTGAAGCCCTTTGTATCTGTAAATCTCTATCCTCCTGCCCTTCCATGGTTTGCTGCTGCTTCTCATTGAACTGCACAATATTTAACCATGGGAATATGTGACATGCAACATGCTATTTTCATTTTTCTCATCTCAAGACATATCTTAATGTATTTTCTTAACACACTTCTCAAAAATAGATGGGTTATGTTCATGTCAGAAATAGTATCTGAACCCTGTCAATATGGTTTCAATGAATCTACTCGCAGGAACTGGGCTTTGGTTATTTATGTATTATAATGAAGTTGCCTGCCTTCACTTTAACAGCTTGCTTTTAACCACAGTCAGCTGGGTTTCCCAAGCCTCAGGAAACAACACAGCTTGAAAGCCAGGAGATGTTGGAATGTTTCTGCCAGGCCCAACAAACTCCTGACTAAACCCATTTCCCCCAGTCTTTCCTAAACAGTATGTAGTGAAATGAGATTTCAGCAGCCTGGAATGAGATTTCAGCAGCCTGGACATGACTCGTGTTACATACAGATAAATGTTTTCAGAGACCTTTTGCTCTAAATCTGCTATGGAGTGGAGACGGTTGCCCACCTCTTTGCAGAGTGTGGATTTGCCCAAAGAGTCTGGAGGAAAATGCAAGGGTCCCTGGTACGCTTTATTCCAAACAGCTCCGTCACAGAGGACTCTGTGATTTACGGACTGTTCCCAGGGACACATTCAGAGACTGACATCAAGTGCTGCTGGAGGGTTATCAACTCGGTGAAAGACGCTCTTTGGTCTGCCCGAGCGTTGTTCACCACCCAGCAGAGCGAGATGTCCATCGGGGAATGTTGCCGACTGGCCCACTGCAGACTGCAGGAGTACGTACTGAGGGACGCACTGAGGCTCGGTGCAGCCAATGCCAAGGCTCGGTGGGGGAGGGCCACAGTCTAAGGTCCTTCCGCTGCTGGATATGGGGGGCACTGTATGGTGGAGACGCCCCTCAAAATAAGGGAAGGTATCCCATGCCGGGGGGCCACATGAGTGGCACGGGTGGGGGATCGATTAGTAAAATTTGAAAAATGTATATAGACTGCATGGAAGAATTTGTATAGCCTCCGAAAATGTCGGATGGATTTTTCGCACGGTTGATGTATTGTAAATATTTATTACTTGAATAAAGTCTATTTTGAAATATAAAAGTGGAGTGTTGTACTGACATTTAGTGTCTCTGCAAGTGTATCGCAAATGGTTAAATGTATGTGCAGAATTTTGCTATAGACCTGAACTTCTAACCACTGCATTAGTTTGTACATCTGAAAATATGTTGTAGAATTCATTTCTGGCAATAGTGTGTTCATATATGCAGTTCTCCTTTCATATCACTAATCCCCCTCCTGAATGAGGCTTCAGGGCACTCTCTTTGCTTGTCAACAAGCAATGGCAGATTCTTAACAAGGGTGTTCGTCAAGTATCTCACTCTGTAATTAGAATTAGGTTCTCTCGATCTTTTCCCAGTCTCTTTACAAACATTTTACCTAGGGAGTAGACTATCAGTAATAATATCCATTGATTTGTTATATTTAAAAAAAAATCCTATTAACATCGTGAAAAATATATATTATTTCATTGATTGGTCAATAAGCAACAAATGTTTTTAAAATATGTTGCATAATTCTTCTTAGTTAACTCACCCTTATAAAGTGGTTATATTTTGCTCATTATTGTAAGCTTTTTAACATTAGTAATGGAGGAACACATCAATGTTTGATCCTTTCTTTCAAGTAAATATAACATTGCTGCTTTGCACAAAGATTTCTACAATGGATTACTAGAATTAAGTAATATTTGTGAAGGTTTTCCATGTTCACAATTTGGATACAAATCAGCAGTATGCTACGTTTCTGGATAAGACCAACTACACATAGTAATTGCTTGTTTCAAATTATCCTTAATGCAATGGTCATTTAAAAAAAAAACTAATGCCTATAACACTTAGCATTGATTTTGTAATATGTCCCTTCCATATAAACACAATACAGATTTTATCAACCAAAACGATGATAGAAAAGATCAACCTTAGCAATTCTATTATTCTTCATTATCAATATCAGCATATCCTGCAAAGGGAAATGCAAACTAACTCGATACAAGCTTAAAATAATATTTACAATGTAAAATGAAATAGCATGCACATTGTTCATATTGCCAAATCCTTCCCATTAGAAACATCTGGATTCCACAATAAATCCATATAAATTTTTAATAAATCAATTTAAGAACTAAAATCACCATTACAAATAGATAGGTCTTGAGATTTACATTCCTAATACACACAATTGTAAAGTTTTATTTAGTACTGTAATAAAAATAAGGCACCGATATGATCGGTGTTTTGTAGGCATTAAAATATGAAAGCACACAAGTATTGTATAATGTGACTTTGTATTTCAGTATAAAATTCAGCTGGACTCAGTATTTTACCTGTTGTGTTGTGTGCCACTGTATCATGGAAGGTGCTTTTGATATTGACAACACAAGAAGACACAATGTTATTTAGTTATTGCATACATGATGTCAAATAGGTGCCAGAACTTTTAAAAAGAGGTGGAGATATAGAAATATGATTGCACCATTTCTTGTCAGAGATATTTAAAACATGTTCTTTTTGTAGAAATGACAACATCAAAAGCACATTAGTGCGCAATATTATCCCTTAAATGGAAAAAAGATTATCTTTATTATGCATTTTAAAAGGTAATTATTTTACATATGTGTGGAATGAACCAGGTTCCCTATATAGTACAGTGATTTGAGTGATTTGAAATTTATGTCATTTTTAATGTTATGTGCCCGGAAGGGATATTGGCTGAATGTGAAAAACATTTTCTGTCCTAACTGGAGACCTGGATTATGTTTAACTCTCTGTCATATTCACATGCTGGTGGTCTTCTGCACACGCATAAGAAGCATAAAGCAGCAGTCATTTGCTAGGTGGTGGAGGTATTTGGGAATGGCAGGCTTGCTTGCTGGCAAAGGGGTGAATAAGCAGGTTAGTAGAGGAAATGTGGTGGATGTGAATTTGCTTAGGGTGGAAAGTGTTTGAAAGATGGGAAGCTCTGGCCAGTTCTTGTGTGGTGGCACAATAAATTAGTGAATTAAAGAGCAAAAGGGTTAAAAGAGTAACTAACATCAGTAACGTTGGCCACAAACTATATTTATTAATAGTTCTAAAATAGGTTCTAAAATAGGTCTTGCACAATATTTACAATGCATATTCTATGTATTACCTTTGACTGTTTTGTTCACTAATGTCTAGGGAAGTAAAATTGCTGCTGTCTTACCTAGTTGTATCAGTGATCCCAGATCCAGACAAATGTGGATGTCTATTCAAATGGACAAGTATCCATTCAAATGGACAAGTAAGTCAATAGGTCATGGTTAAAAGTAATTGACAATAAAGGCTGTGCCAATTATAGAATTTAAAAAAATCTTCTTCCTGACCCATAGAAGAAAATATTTCATTTTCACTCTCCATTTTAATCATTCTAACTTGCCTTCATCGGGCAGAGAGACTAAATTCAAGGTTAATGTTCATTTAGGATCCTATTGCTACATTTATATTCATGGAGTATCTGAATGGCTAAGGGGAGAACCTCAGCTGATTTATAATTTCCATAATTTAGATGTTAAGTAACAAAAATAAATAAGTTTTGTATGAGTAACATGGTTTTGCCTGCTACTGGTTTGGTCTCAGCCCAGTCTGGTGAGAGTAAAGTCCAGTAGTATGTGGCTATTTTCTATTGCATTATTCTGTTAAAACATTCTAATTTCATTTGGGGTTATACTTTGTGTAATAATCATATTTATCCAAATTATATAAATTATCGTCATTATATCCCTTAGCATTAGTGTTTTGTTGAAATTGGAAGATTAATTTGTATTTATCAAGTTATACTGGAATCTGCATTAAGGTACACTCAATATTTAATTATATGTTAATGAAGGCTATGTATATTCTACTTTAACATTGTTGATACAAGACTAGAATTTATTTAAACTTGTAAACGCATTATTCATCCAGTCCTTCGCTGGCTATTTGCATAAGGTGCCATAAGTAAAGTTAACTTCAAAATGTTGTTAATTACAAGACTGATTTTCTTCTGATGTAGCATATATTGCCAGTACAATTTTGTTTAATAATTTGATTAATGTTATTCGATAGTCTTATAATCCAATCTAAAAACAATTCAATATAATGAATATACATTAAGGATGTTATTATTGGCCTTATAATAAGGATGACAATAGATAATGAAACTCATATCTGGATCAAAATACATAAATTATACATGGCTGTATATAAGTAATTGCATAGTATTCCAATACTGGATAGCAGCAGAAAATTACATCCTGACACACTGGTTTTCTAATTCCTTTCATCATTTCCTTTCCCATTTTTAAAAATGATTTTGCTAATTTCCTTCTTTCTCCTCTCGATTTAGTTCTGCTGTATTTGCTCGCTTTGATTAATTTACGGTTTAGTTATATGCAGCTAATCTTGGTGTTCTTTTGATTTTTGTTTTGGGAACTTTGTGTGAGCTATGTTAGAATAGGAAGTTGGAGCTTTGTCCATTTTGTTATCCAATCTCAAATAATCCTAATTGGTGAATGATTTGGGTGTGATAAAGATTTCATGAATTTCTGCACCATTCATTGCAACCTTTGAAAAGTGCACTGCTGCAGTAGTGTATTATTTTGTGGTACACATACTGTAACAGCCTTCCCTGTGTATGTCTGAGTGGGATGGTTGTGAATGTAATGCCAATTGTGAGTAGTTGTGCTGTGGAACTATTCTCATGAGGAATTGGACTAACTGCCCAAATTAATTTTAAACATGGAACTCTTACAGCTAGCAGGCAAGCAAATCTTTCAACCCATCAATTTGAGCTGGTTTTGGCTCAACTCCCAGAAATGAGTCTGCTACGCGAGTCTGCTTCAACTTGATTTCACCTGGCATTATGAGACATTTTAAAACAAAATTTCCCTCATGTATCCTCCTCCTTGATTTCATTATTATTTTGCTTTTATTTTTCCAGAATTTAATTTTTAGATATTGATATTTCAGTTTTACTTTAATTACCTATATTAAAAAAATGTATTAAAATATTTTTTTAAATCATTTGGTATTGTCAGATTACGGTTTCATCTATATACTGTTCCATTGAGCGTATTTAGTCTCTTATTCGAATTCGTTTCTCTTTTTCTAACTATTTCATATTTTATTTGGTTGGGTTGTCCTATCCCATCACAATGCTTTTTTTTGCTTTTACTTTATTCTGCAATTATTATTTTTTGTAATGATGTATCTCCAAGGAATGCTATACAAAATTATATGATTACATAGATAATTATACCAAGACATAGATCCAAACATATTGCTAATTCCATCCTTATCGTCATCCTTAATGTGGCTTTCTCTTCCACATTTTCATCTCTGTCATCAACAAGCTATATTTCAGTAGTATCTTTAATAAAACGAAAAATCACACTATAGTTTAATGATTGGGGTGGAACTTCAAAATTTCTATAGGATAAGCAATGAATGATTAATTATACAGGATGTAAAGGAGAGCAGAAATACACAAAGAGATTTGAGAAGGAAATTCTAGAACCTTGGTCTAAGATGGGTAAAATATCCAAATGTATTTCCCTATGTAGTAAAGGGTTGTCGTCTTTATAAAGGCTTCATTGGGAATAATGTTCTTTAGATCCCCCAGCAGCTCTCCTGAGTTGCTAAAGTCCTCCAGTAGCTCTCATTTTTGTTTTGTTTTGATGGGAATAACATTAGTCTCAGCTGGCATGCATTTTGATTTATGTATTTATCCCTTTTTATTCCTGTTTTGGCATAAGGCTACTGTGACTGTCAACAGGTTCCTCAAGCTTTTGGTGATATCCAATTCATTCAAGCCCAATAGTCTGTTGTGGCCTGCAAACTAAACTGATTGTTGGGGTTCTTCTCAGGGTCCATTGGTATTCAGAACATATTACTTCCTTGGTGCTTATGAAGAAAGCATTGAACTACCTGGATGTTCTGAGGAAGAGAGAGAGAGCAGGGAAATATGAGCAACACCAATTGAACGAGGAAGTTTGAGAGAAAACACAACTGAATGAGGAAGAGTTCATTTAAACTGACTAAGATGTGTGTAGTTGAACAATGTCAAATTCAGGCAACTTTAATACTAGTTTCAGTGCAGCATCTCCCTGAAGTTGGACCTTACAGGATGGACTATAGGAAACAATGGGCCACTTTCAAATTTGTGTGTATGTATCGGCTTATCTTACATGTTCATCTGCCATTGACTAGGCATCAAATATGCAGTGTCATGTAATTTACTGGCATGCAATCAAAGGCCTTAAGATCAAATCTCCAGGAATACATTAAACTAGAGCTTACAACCGTATCTCTGCAATCAAATATCAAGAAGCAGCTAAAGTGCAATAGAATCCCAGCAGAACACATTTCCAAATTGAAAATCCTGGCACTATTTTAGCAGAATTATTTATTTGCTCCTCATCCCTTGCAATTTCAAGGGCTTTATGTTGTTTATGGTAAATCTGTTGCGTTTAGGATATAGAATGCAAGAAAAAAATAATTTGCCAGAGAATTTTCTGTAAATAAATTTCTAATTGGAGGGAAGGTGACAGTAATTGATAGTTTGTAGCAATGTTACAAAATTTTGAGATTTTAAAAATCGTCTGCAATTTGTCCCATCAGATAAAGCATAAAAAGCAGTTTAATTTGACACCTAATTCACTTTCATATTTTCAGTATTAAGAAAGTTATGACCATTTTCATACTCTGAAATTAGCATCTTGTTCCCCATTGCCTTTCAATTGACTTAACTCAAAAGCTGTGATCTAGAACAGTCAAAATCCCATAACTTTCTTAAAAATTAAGAGAACTCAATGAAATTTTCAGTTGTTATAGATTGAAGCATTCTGAAACAAATATGAAACTATCTTACTTGGATGACCTGAAATTAAAGCATATAATTAGTTAGTTGTCTAATTGTTGCTAATTACAAAATTCAATGAGTAGATCTAAACATCTATCCATTTCTTAAGAATATGGTAAACTTTTTTAAAATTGCCTAAGTGTCCAAATAGCATTCACACAATAATCCACAATATAACATAATTTTAATATCTCATTTTCATGAATTTATAGGCCAAATGGAAGGAATTTAGTGTTTAATGCCTGTAAATTAATGGCCATTTAAATCAACTAGCGAGTGGGTTTTAGTGGAATGCGGTGGATTGGAACGTTGCGGTTTGCGGTGAAGTCTGTATGAAAAATACAGCCGGTTCATACATTTTTTTTGTCCCCTTTTCGCAACAGAAAATGTGATTAAAACCTTCCTAAAAACCTAGTTTTCATGTAAAAATAAACTGTGTAGCTTTTTTTATCGCCTACCTTAGGTCCGTTCCGCTGTCAGAGCTTTAGAAGATGATTTTTAAACTACTCTAGTTAATAAATAATCTAGCGTAGTTTAAAAATACCTTCATGAATGAAATGTGGGAGCAATTTCTCTTTAGCGACGAAATCGCCCGACATGGATCAACTTGGACTGCCTAGTAAAAATCGGCATTTTAAGCCCGCCCCCTCTGAAAGGCGCCAAAGTCACGCAAACGGGGAATGGCAGAACTGCAGCGCTGCTAAAGGTAGGTATTGTAACATACCTATAGTTTGCAGTTGTTATCCTCTTCTATATTATGATTTATGTTTATTCCTTTCATCTATATCCTTCAATAGTTTATGTTTTTACTTTTTTTTTGAATTCCCATTATATTTTCTTGCTTTCTTGTAATAGCCTGTCCATCTTTTCTTATTTTGCATTATTCCTATTTTCTTTGCATTTCTCTTATTTTTTTTTAGGTTTTATCATTATATATGTTTTCATTTGTATACAATTCTTCTATTCATGTTCAACGTAGTACATGCCAACAGTATGGGGTTTAGGCTGCTACCTGACAGTCTTTTTAACCCAGGGTCTCCTGATTTCCAAGAAGTATATGTCCTTTCTTTCATTCATGCTTTACGTTTTAGCTTGGTAGACTATTAGCCTAGTGTCTTGAATTTTTGCATAACCTACTGTCGTTTTTCCAATCCTCACATACCTATAAGCCCAAACCAATACTGAACAAAAATCTGAACACAAATAAGTTAACCACGATACTTTGCTAATCAATTATTATTACTAGATGGCTAGAGGAATCATGTAGTGAACTAATGGCAAATACTGCCATTAACTCTCAATATTGGGGGCTGGTGCTGCTGAAAAAGCAATTTCTTGGAATGGGTACTTTGGCTAAAAGAACAGGCTCAACTACCTCATGATTCTTCCTTGAAACTTTTTTTCAACTTGTTATTAACTTCAGCTTTTCTTTACTTTATTTATTCTACATTCCGAGTTTGTGTTACACTAGAACCTTTAACTATCATTCCATGTTATTTCAATGTATCAAAAGTCAACAACTTTGTTGCAGAATTACCGTTACATAATAAAGTCATAAAGAAATGGTCTAAGTTTGTGAAGTTGGTTAATAACTTTTTTGGCCTGGCAGATTATATTTTGTTAAATTGTGTTTGGAACGGCACATCCAGTTTGATACAATTTATCTATTCCATTAATTGATGCAACGCATACATTATTTACATTTGAGAATAATTAATTGTAGAAAGTACTCAAATTAATTACATATACATGTGGTCTCACACTACCAATGTATTTATTCCTCATTTCTGATTTCAAACTGGCAACGCCCAACCATAATTTTAATTTTACTTTAGAAGGAAGAATTAGCAAAGCTGGTGATCTTACAGCTTTTCATTCTTTTTCTTTGCTGCAAAAAGACATTCAGACAAAATGTTCACGTTGCAGCTAGTGTTCTGTGACCATCCAAGTAGCTACTGGTAGTTGTGGTGGGGTCAGACAAGTATTATTCCTTCCCGGGCATGAACCCTGGTTTTTGGTTGAGTCTTTTTACTTCATTAATATTGTATCCCATACAACAATTTAAAATTTAAATTATTTTAAGATTTACTGTCACATCTAAAAACTGAAGAACGTATGATAGTTGGTTTTCTAAGTGTAAAGTTCAAAATGTTGACATCAGGAGTCTAACAATACCTGGTATATATGTAATGGAATATTTTGTTTCCAAAATAATCTGGTAATTTAATTTTGGTGTTATCCCCAGGTTTCCAAGGACTAATGCGAACTAGGAATTTATCTGATTTAATTTGCATGTGTCTACTTTCCTAACGTTGGTACCTTAACAAATTGAAACTTGCCTAAAAGTAGCTGCTGTGTTATTATTTCTATTTTAAAGTATTAAAGTAATTTCAGTTTTAGGACTGAAACAAGCTGTCTTGATGTTCCAATCAATGTGCTTTAAATGAATGGTGGCCAGATAATATGGTTACTGCCTATAATTTTGAACCATGAAATATTAGAGTTCTATGCAGAATGTTACTATTACATTGATCAGTTATAAAAACTCTGAATCATATTTCAATGCAGCTTATTATTGAATAAGTTCAGTACTATTGAGTAAAATTGAAATTTTGGATATCCCTATATTGTTTGAATATACTAAAATTCAGTTTATTCTTAATAAATGGTTATCCCACTTTAATTGCTCTGATCGAACTAAGCAAAGTCTGATTCTAGACCCCTTATATTACATATACTGAAACATGTTGGTATGAATTTGCTTTGTGCTCATAGAATTAACAATGCTGGTGAGGGGGACATTAATATCCTCCTGTTTGTGGCAGTTCTACTACTTTTAGATTACATATAGTGTTATGTAGATACTGGTCAGAATCACATTCATCACTGTATAAGAGCTGGTAATATTAAGGACACGTGTATCATAAAGAATCAATATCATTTAAATATCTGTTTACTGTTTTCACAATTGTTATGCCAATACTGGATTAATGAATACTATTGAAATCACGCATTCCCGACCCTGACTTACCATCCCAACAGCAAGCCACAATGTCTCAGTTCTAAAATAGAAAATTCTGTTTTTTCCTGTTTTACTGTATCCATGCGTAGGGATAAGGTGGTTAATTCATACTTCAGCCACAGAGCATGGCAAGGAGGAAATTTTCACTTTTAAGCCAGTATGTAAAAAAGGCACCTTAACCGTATAACTATTTATTTCAGTGAGTTGCAATAGTGTTGCAATTTCTGATGAAGGATATCAGAACTGAAACATTAACTGCTTTTAACTTAGGTTTCCAGCAGCTGCTATTTTTTTGATTTTCATTGTTGCAATATTTTTGAGAACAGAAAAAAATGACAGTGGAAATTTCTGTTCACTTAATCAATCAAAATGATTATTGTGCTTGCTTTTGGTGATTCTAGCTGTTGCTGCAATGTTTTGAATGTAATTGTTTTCAATCATTAAACTTCCAACCAGCAACTACAGGAAGTCAAAGAGCATCTCAGTTCAACAACAAAGTCAGATTGTGGAAGTGAAGCAATGGCATCAACATATTTGTGCATGTTTACCCTTGAGAATCTTTAAAATTTGATATGCTAATATTTCAATGCCACAAGCCTTTAACAGTAAAATTACAACATTTCTGCATCATCAAAATAAGTTGCCATTTGGTAATTTATTCTATTAAGTAGCCTAAATTGCAACCATGCAAATATCCTGGCTAGAAATGTATGCCTATTGAATGGAGCTAAAAATGCTACATAATTACATCAGAAAATTATGCTCTGCCTCTAAAATTCACTTCATTGAAGTTATTGGAATAAAATGTTGAGCCAATGCACAATGCACTGATCTATTATATTCTGCAATTCACACTAAAACCAAGGATGAATTTCTACTCATCTTTGTGGCATCATTCGGCTGTTATTTTGTATCCATAACCACAACATAATGACAAGAATACTCAAGATCATGTTGTTTGGGCTTTACAAATACTATAATGTTTCTCTAATTTTCTATAAACTATTGTGCCTCATTCTATGTGTTGCATTGATAATAAACAGTGCACATTATACAGGAATTGTGTTCCCTCACATTTTCCTTAAAGTTATTTCTTTACCAGCATTATCTCGAGCTGAGCCAACAATGAGGCAACTGTCGCATTTTGCAACTATTGGTTTTATTAGGAAGAAGTCTGAAAGGAATTGTGTTGAACCCTGAGCCAAAGCCCACTGTGGTCCTCAGCACATTTGTTACGATTCCAATAATGAGTGCCATCGACAAACTTGCTGTCCTTTTGATTCCTTCATTTCAGTCCAATGGTTCAGTTCTTCCTCACCTGAGCTGTTGAGGCCTAATGAAATCCAGCCGATCATTTCTTTACGTTTCATGCTCCGTTTGTTATACACAGACAGTATGAGTGTCACATCGGAAAGCTGAAATAGTGCTACCTGAAAAATGAATGTTTCTTTGTACACAGGATTTGGTTGGCCTCTGCGGATGGACGTCTTACATTTGGACATCTCCTGACCCATAGAATTCAGCAATGTTAACTTGACATATGTGTCTGGAAAAGCAAATGGGTTTAAAAGAGACATCAGGAGCAAGAAAACATGCTTCTTTATAATTTCTATCAAAAACAAACACTTAGCAAGCTTCCACTAGCCACAACACTTGGTAAGCATACTAGTCAGTCTCCATAACGGAATATACATATATAGAATAAATGAAAAGGATATATCTAAAAGATAGCACAGGTAATGAAAATGAATCAGGATTAGGCGGGTAACAGGGAGCACAGAGAATGCCATCAAAACAATTTGGCATGGGATGGACATTAAATATAGCAATGGCTGGAATAACAATCTCTCCTTTTTTGTTTTTTAGTCAATTCTGAAGTCAGGTGACAGTTGGAAAATTGAATTAATTTATGGATAATAAAAATGACTGATCTTGTCTAAGAACCAGACAGCTTGAATCCTGATCATTCTAAATGTTCCACATTTACTTGCTCTTACAATTATTATTTTTTCAATTTTGTATCAACTGTGTGGAAGACTGGCGAAGCTCTAACAATATGAAACTTTTTATCTTGACATATTTTTGTTCAAAGATTCAGTTAATAATTTAGTTTTTATTTGTACAACTCATCCATTTGATCGATCAATATACATCAGCTATAATGTCAGAACACCATGTAAATTTAGTTTGTTACAGGTTGCCTGAGCCAAATAACATTGAGCTTCCGATAATCCTGCACTAGAATACAACTCCCAAATTTACTCCTCACAGAACCATCAACAGAAATCAGTCCTACATTTTATTTAAAAATCTCATAATTAATAATAATGCTTTACTAACATATATGTGCACTAGAGCAAATGGATTAAAAAAAACCCATCTATTTTTGTTTAATATTCCTGAAAACGAAAATTGCCCAGGACTACTAAAACTGATCTGAAATGGCATTTATTTTTCACTTGAACAGTAATTTAGATCTCATAGGTCTGCTGTGTTATCATTTCCTTTTAAGTTCTGCCAAATCTCCAACCAATTCTTAAATGTTAACTTTGCTGACCAATTATTTGGTTGAAGAAAGTTAAGGACAAACATTTGTACATCTGGTTCAATTGTCAGACAGACCTTTAAACGGATACTCAATACTTCCTTACAAAATGGATGGGATGCTGTCTAAATAGACTAATCAGTATCCAGTTGCACAAGGCATTGAGCAATCAGACAATAAATCCTAAAAGAGATAGTTCTAAGCCATCAAATATATTTTAAATTATATTTGTGCCGCTTGAAGGAACTTTCCACTCACCACCATTGCAATCCCATCCTTCCCCTGGCAATGCTCCCCTGAACTGGCCATAATTGGTGGAAGCAGATTATTTTCTGCCATTCAAAACTGTTGAGTAGCACGTTAGTGCCTCTTTGATGAGTGCATATAGCCAGTAATTGTCAAAAGAAGCCTCATCCTGAAAATAGTTTGAGCCTCTTGTCTATGAACTTTGATGAATTCTGTCAGAGGTTGACCAAGTTTGAGCTTATTCTTAAGTGCAGTTCATGAGTTAATGGTTATTTGATCCAGCTATTACATTACCAAAACATTACCGGGTTTCCTCACCTATTTGCTTCTGTACCTGTAATAATGGCCATTGTGATGTAATTACAACTCCATTCTTCAAAAGTTTGCTCTAAGCATGTAATTTAATGACCATTGAGTCTGACGAAGGGTTTCAACCCAAAACGTCACCCATTCCTTCTCTCCAGAGATGATGCCTGTCCCGCTGAGTTACTCCAGCATTTTGTGTCTACCTTTAATTTAAACCAACATCTGCAGTTCTTTCCTACAAATGTAATTTAATGTTTGGATTTGGTAGGCGAGAATGACTGGGAAATGTAATAATTAAGATCAAAAGCTGTGCCTTAATGATACAGTGAATTCCTGCACATCCTTCGGGTTGCTTAAGAAGTGTGCAGTACTGTTTAGTTCATGGTGCAAAGATTCTGGATACAGAATGAGCTAATTAAGGTAGAAAATGATTCAGTCAACCATACCCTCATGTATGAAGCACCCTAAACCCCGCATACTGCTTTTGCAATCCTACTCCAACTCAACAAACTTCATAATAACATGTAAGCTCACCTATCCTTCTCTTGCTGTACACTTCCTCGCATCACACTGTATTGTCTTATCCTCATCCAAAATTGCACCTCTCACTGTTAATCACAAATGTTCCTCCCCATCATTCCATTGGTTTGATAATTCTCATTCATAGCTTTCAAATTTCATTCCTTACAAAAAAAGAGCAGAGAACATATCCTGCCCCAGTAGGAGGTGAGACTAACCAGAAAAGACAACACAGGCCATTCAATTAAGGAGAGGAGCCCTAGGAGTCTTCAATATTGATTTGACTCCTCATGAAGTCCCTTGTCTCAGGTGAAACATGGACAAGGATGTTCCACCTGCCAGTTGTCAAAACAGTACTCTGCCATGTTGAGGACTACTTGGGAACATCCACAACTACTAGGCAACATCCACAACTATCTGCAATTTCCTGCGCTCTTGAGCAGAGCTGGTCCCAAACCAAACTTCAATATATACCCCCATTGCTAACCAGACATAGCTGCCTAACAGGATTAGGACCGGGTGATGAACAGACTCTCTAGAGTGCAAAGCGCATTATACCTCAAGCTCAGCAGCCTACCTGTCGCAGTTGACAATATTAGCAGGAGCAACTACTGCACTGTGATTGTAGAGGAAAATACATCTTCACAGTGATGGCACCCTCCATGATATGAAACTCAAGTATCATTGTGCTCTATAACATAGATTAACAGATCTGACAGCTCAAAACCAGGCATCCATCAGGTACTGTGGATGATTAGAAGCAACAAAATTTGCCAGGGGATCAACTTTGGATCAATAAAAAGTTCAGAAGGGCATGCCATGTGCAGCACCAGGCAATCTGATAAAGTGCAAAATAAAATCAAACATGTTAAACAAAGAACGTAAGAGTGGAACTGGCAGAGGAAGCACTGTTCCCATAAAAAACTTTATCAGATCAAATTTCTGGCATTCTATCAAATAAGTTGTGAAAGGTAGTGGTCAGAGTCATAAAGAGTCAGAGTCTTACAGTGTGGAAACAGGCCCTTTGGCCTAACTTGCCCACATCGGCCAACATGTCCCATGTACACTAGTCCCACCTGCATGCGTTTGGCTCTAAACCTGCCCAATCCAAGTGATGAGGGAATGATCCTCAGCATTTCAGTCTCTTTCAAAGGTTTCCTCCTTCACATAGACTAGTATTCAGCTAAATCTATGCTGGGAGCATTGGATACAAGACCAGGCAACATTCCAACAATATTGCTGAAGACTTATACTCCTGAACAAGTAGTGCCTCTTGCCTACTTGTTCCAGCACAATTACAACCCAGCATCTGCCCAACAATTTGGAATGTATTCTGTATTTTAAAAAAAGCAGGAAAAATCCAATCGTGATAATTACCATATCAACAGGCCCCTCTTAACCATCAGTAAAGTAATGGATGGTGTTGGCAACCATGCGGCAGTTACCAATAACTTGCAAGTCAATGCTCAACTTAGGTTTCTCCAGGATCACCATTTTCCTGGACCGCATTACAGCCCTGGTTCAAATGAAGTCAGAAGAGCCGAAATCTGAGTTGGGATGTGTGATTAATATTAAGGCAGCATTTGACAAAATATGGCATCAAAGAACCCTGATATAACTCCCATCAATGGGAATCAAGGGGAAAATATTCTAATTGGTGGAGACATACCTCACTAAAGGAAGTTGGTTAACCATATTCATGGTTATTCATGGTTAACCATGTCAGCCTAAGATGTTGTAGGGATTCTTCAGGCCAGTGTCTGAGGCCCTGCAATAAATCTGAAGTGATGATGTTCTAGGGTGATTGTTTAATTCTACCGTAACTCCTTAGAAAATAAAGCCAACATACAGCAAGAACAGAACAAAATTTAGGCATGGAATAATAAGCTAAAAGTAAGGATGGATAGAGAAAACAGGGAACTGCAGATCAGGTAGCCTAGCATCAGCAGTATGGAAGTACAAGCAACTATTGTAAAGGGTGTGATACTTGCACCCTTAAAAAATATCAATAGAAATAGACAATAATTAACATACATTCATGAAAGGGAAATCATATTTGATTAACCTACTGAAATCATTTGAGGATATAACTGGCAGAAACATTAACCAATAGATGTAATCTATTTGGATTTTCAGAATACATATAAAAAGGTCTCCCAAAGATGTTCATGAGCAAACTTAAACCACATGGGTTGAGGTTAATATACTAGCATGGATTGAGACTTTGTGGCCAGACAAGAAGCACAGTAAATTTTCTTTTTCAGGGTCGCTGGCAATGACTCATAGGAAGTTGAGCAAACAGTGTATGGGCTCCTGCTATTTACGATATACAACATTTATTTGGATTAGGGGAGCAAAAGGGTTTTGTGCTGAGAGGAGGATGCTTTAAGGTGATTTAGCTAAATTGAGTGAGAGGTCAAATACAGTGTCTTGGTAACGTTGTGTGTAATTTTGGTTTCCTTCTTAAATAAATGATATACTTAACATAGAGGGAGTGCAACAAAGATTCCCTAAGATTGCAGCTTTGTCTTATGGCGAGAAATCAAGTTGGCTTGGCTTATATTCATGAGTTTTGAAGAATGAGAGGCTATTTCATTGAAATGTATGGAGTGCTGGCAAAGCTTGACAGGCTGGATGCAGAGAGATTGTTGTCCCTGACAGATGAATCACAGTCTCAGGATTCAGGTTAGGACATTTAGGATTGAGATTAGGAAATATTTATTCACTAGAGTGCAATAACCCTGTGGAATTCTCTACTGCAGAAGGCTCCAATGGTCAACTCAATAAATATATTTAAAAAGAGAATCGTGATTTCTTGTCACAAAGGTATAATGAGAAGGACGTGACAGCAGGAATGTGTTGTTGAGATAAAGTACCAGCCATCATTATATGGAATGGCAGAGTTATCTCAAAGAGTCAAATCCCTGACTCCTGCTCTATTTTTTCTCTGTGCCAATTGGACTGTTGATTAATAATTTTAAATTAATTATGTTTTGGGACATGGACAATAAAACACTCTTGACTTGATTGCTGTCAGCTCTGAGAATTGCCACATGCTACAAAGTGCCTTCAATGCATTCCAGACTTCGACATTTGTGTAGGGCAGTATATGGAGGCATATCTGGTTTGATGCTCTGCCACTGTATTGGCCATTCCACAATATACTTAGCTGAAGGCTCAGATACACTTCATATCAAGGCCGTCAGCTAATGTCAGTCAAATATAACAGGGCCCTATTCATTTCAATATAGTCCCTGATCTTCACTGGAAAGCTTTTTTTTATTTCACCGTATATTTATGTTTTAATTATGATTTATTCAATTTAATTTTCAAACTTAGGTCGTAATCTCTGGATTACTCTCAATGCCATGTGCTAGGGAGGGCAGGAATAGAAGGATAGGGCAGATGTTTTTAGGCCATGACTGAGGTGCTGATACAAGGGACAGGTATTCAGGTTGTGGATCTTCGGGATCTCATCCAGGACAGTGGCGAACTGTACAAGAGAGACAGATTGCACTTGAACTTGAAGGGAACCTACATCCAGGGATAGAGATTTGCTTGTACTAATTGGGTTTAAACTAGGTTGACAGTGGTGTGGGGCCCATATAAGTAGGTAGGCAGATGAGAAATTGGGGTTAAATACTATAGTGAACGGAAGTAAGTTTCGTAGCTAGGACAGTCAGGAACACAGAAAAAAAGAAAAAAGATCTGTGGTTTAAACTGCATTATGTCAATGCAAGAGATTTAACTGGTAAAACGGACGAAGGCAGGACATGGATTGGCTCATGAAACCGGGCTGTTACAGGCATAATAGAAACATGGCTAAGAGAAGGGCAGGACTGATGACTTAATGTTCTAGGGCACAGGCAATGAGTTGTGAGACAGGTACAGGCAAGAAAGGAGAGGTGGGTGGTTTCCTTCTGATGAGAGAGGACAAAAAAAGTAGTGCTTAGAAAATATATCCTTGGGAGATCAGCTTGTGATGTCCTATAGACTGGTTTAGCTGCATTTGAAGTATTGTGTGCAATTCTGGTTGCCCATTTACAGGAAGGATGTGGCGGCTTTGGAGAAGGTGCAGAGGAGGTTTACCAGAATGCTGTTTGGATTAAAGGGTTTCAGCTACTGGGAGAGATTGGATAAACTTGGATTGTTTTCTCTGGATCGGCAGAGGTTGAGTGGAGACTCAATAAAAGAATATAAAATTATAAGAGGCATGAAAGGGTACACCGTCAGAACCTTTTCCTAGGGTAGAAATACCCAACACTTGAGGGCATAGATGTAAGGTGAGAGAAAAAAAAAATGGAGATGTGCAGGGCAAGTTTTTTACACAGCGAGTGGTGGGGGGCTGGAACGTATTGCCAGGGCTGGTAGTGGAGACAGATACAACAATGGCATTTAAGAGGCGTTTAGATAGGCATGTGGATGTGCAAGGAATAGAGGGATATGGACCATGTGTAGGCAAATTAGATCAGTTTAACTTTGTATCTTGTTCAGCACAAACATTGTGGGCCGAATCGCCCATTTCTGTGCTGTACTGTTCCATGTTCTTTCTATATGGTAGAACATAGAAAGAAGAACAAGATGATCACTTTGATGAAACTATATTACAGATTCACTAAGTCAGCATGAATTAGAGAAGCAGATGTGCAGTTCGGTCACAGATAGCTGAAAGACTAATAGGGCAATATTAATCGGAGATTTTAACTATCCTAATATTGACTGGGCTTGAACAGCATGGAATTTGTCCAAACACTTTAATTCCCCTTTAATGACCTTTCTGTCCTATGCCTCCTCCATTGTCAGAGTGAGGCCAAACGCAAATTGGAGGAACAACATCTCATATTTCGCTTGGGCAGCTTACATCCCATGTATGAATATTGATTCATCTAACTTCAAGTAACCCCTGCACTCCCTCTCTCTCCATCCCTCCCCCACCCAAGTCACGCCAGCTTCTCGTTCTCACCTAGCAAACAGCTAACAATGGCCTGTTTCCTTTATCATCATTACTTTTTTGCACATCTTTCATTCATTTATTCTATATCTCTCTACATCACCATCTATACCTCTGGTTTGTTTCCTAACTCCTTATATTCACTCTGCAGGACCTTATCCCTTTCTCTACCTATGTCATTGGTATGAGGATGTACTCAAGCCAGTACTCGAATGCCTGAGCTTTTGGGAGAGGATGGTCAGACAGATATTTACCATGCCGGAGCATGGGAGATTAAGGGTGACCTTATAGATCTGTATCAGATATTGAGAGGCATAGATAAGGTGAATGCATACAGTCTTTTTCCCCAAGGAAGAGATAACAAAAACTAGAGGGCATGTCTAAAGTGCAAGAGGATTTAAAAGGGACCCGAGAGGCAATTTCTTCACACAGAGGTGGTGTGTATATGATTGAGGCAGTCACAATAACAACGATAAAAGACATATGGACTGGTAGATCGGTAGGAACGATTTAAAGCGATTTGGGCCAAATGCAGGCAAAAGGGACAGGCTTAGATGGGAAATTTGGTTGGCAGGGATGAATTGGGCAGACAGGCCTGTTTCAGTTCTGTGATACTCCATGACAATAACCTTTCATTATTATAAATCATGTACTCTACGTGTGATTCAAGGTATAAAACTTCAATAAACTGAATCACATTAAAACTATGACATCTTAATCAGACCATATTACTGCATTCAAGAAAATGAAATACCTTTGAATCTTCAAAGTATTAAATAGAGTTCAATGTCAAAAATCACTCGCTGAAAGCAGTATGTTTTTGTTTGTGTTACATAAATATATTGTGGTTTTCCCCATTAAATAGTTAAATAAAGCTTAATTCAGAATTGATTTAGAAAAGATATGTTATTTTTTGCTTTGATCAAGTTTTCTAAAAATCTTGATCAAAGCATTCCATTTTTTAACAGATCGGGCAAATTTATCAGGGTTCAGCAGCGCTTTTCTTTTCAATTTATGAAAACATTAACATTTAAAGTTCTAATATCGCACTGCATACAGTAGTGATACATGGAGTATTATTCCTAGTCTTTGTGACTTTCTCATATCCTGGTTATAAGGAGAGATGGCTAGTTCCAGCAGTACAATTTATCTTGATCACAGAAAACAACATTAGTAAAAGTCTCTTTTAATAAGCCAGCACAAATGGTGGACAGCTTCACTGCTGGCAAGTTTCTTTCACATGAAAGAGACAAGAGCCACTAATAGCGATCCTGTACTGCGACTCACCTCGGATTATATAAACCTGCCCACCTATCAAGTGTTTTAGACAACAGAACAGTCCATCTGACAACAGGGGGTGGAAAGCAGTAAAAGAAATAATGGCCAGATGTCAATAGTTGGGTGAGAAAGGGTCATAGGTCAAAAGTTAAAACGAGGAACACTGTTTAATCGAATGGTAAAAGTTTAACAGTTTAGTAACAAGAAAGGATTCAACAGAGAGCCTTAGTATTCTGAGGTAATGCAGCATTTTCTCATGGCTCAAAAGTGCATGCTTACAATCATTTAGAAATATAATTAACAATCTCAGAATATTACAATCCCTTCCCTCAGCATTAACAAGAAAATCACAGGAACTTGTCTCTTTAGTAGTGACATGATGCTCACTTAAATGACCACTATGTCAAAATCTGGAATAAATTAGCTTTATAATTAAAGAAAGTAATTTTGCGATTCATCAAGATATTAGATATCAAATTGACACAATTGTATGTCACCTTGCAGGACTTCAAATGCCACTCGATGGTTAACATCATTTTCAGATGCAAACATTTTTATAATGATTTTCTTGTTAAGTGTCTGCACACAGTAATAGTGCAACAATTATAAATTTTACTGAGATGAACAAGGCGAAAATATTAGATTTTAAATTTTATACATCTGACTATTTAATGTAAAGTGTTAGGGGGTTATATGCCAATCCACCAAAATAGGTTTCAAATATAATTTACTTTGGACTGGAACAAAAATGAAGATTAATGAATGAAGCAGAAAAAAACAACCATTATTTGATGAGAAAATTATTGCACTTCTACTGTGTTTAATATCATGATTGCATCAATATTAAAAAAAACGAAATAGCAAAAGATCATCTGTAGTTCAGTGCACTTACATTAGTTTTAAACAAATGCCAGTATAACTTGTAACTTAACACTTAATGTGAATGACAAACTTTCCAAAATTCTGAAATTAAATACGAAAATCTGGAAATACTCAACTCATGCAGTGTCTATGAAGAGGGTAAAAGAGGTAACTTTTGGGGCCAATTACCTTTTATCAGGCAGATGAAAGGCAAAAATAAATAACAAAACGTAGGTCTAGAGGAGGTATAACTAGGCAAAGACAAATAAATATCCAAAATCATCAACAGGGAGAGATACATTATAAAACTGAATACTGAAAATGTGACATATAAAGGCAGCTGATTACCTGAAAGTGTTGAATTCAGTATGGAGTCCAGAAAGCTGTAACAGGCTGAGTCAGAAGACGAGATCTTGTTATTTGAGCTTGCATTAGACTTTATTAGAATATTGTAGGAGGCCAAAGACAGAGAAGTCAGAGTGCGAGCTGGTTAAAATGATAAGTAAATAGCGGCATAGAATCATGCTTGCATACTGAATGGATCTTTCTGTAAAGCAGTCATCCATCCTGCATGTGTTTTCCTCACTGCATAAGTAACCACATTATGATCACCAAATGCAGTGCACTAAACTATAAGAAGTACTAGTAAAATGCTGCTTCATCTGAAAAGAATGGCTGGGTTCCTGGGCAGTGGGTAGTGGTGCATAAAGGGCAAGTTGTGGCTACTCAGTGCTTGCATTATAAGATGTCATGGGAAGGAGAGTAGCTATGGGTAGAAGTGAAGAATGAACCAGAGCAGCCCAGAGCAAACAAGCTTCTGGAATGCTGAAAAGCAAAGGGTGCAAAGTAAAGAACATTCTGGTGTGGCATTATATTGGAGGTGTCAGGCTTATAGCGGATGATCCAATGAATGCAGAGGCTGGTGGGATGGAAATAAAGACAAGGGAAATCTTATCCTTGTTCTGCAGGGAGGAGAAGGTTGAGCGCAGAAGTGCGAAAAATGGAACAGATGTGGTGAGGGGTTGGAATAAGTGAGGTAGGTCACTTGTGTGAAATGGCATTGTCACAACAGACATGTAGGACAGTTTTTTACAAAGGGGGTGGTGAGTGCCTGAAATGTTCTGCTGGGGGTGGTGATGGAGGGAGATACAATAGTGGCATTTAAGAGACGCTTGGATAGGGGAATGGAGGGATATGGATTATGTGCAAGCAGATAAGAGTTGACCTTGGCATCATGCTCATCACAGACATTGTGGGCTGAAGCATCTATTCCTATGCTGTACTGTTCTATGTTCTACGAAATGGTTAGGAAAAACTTAGAAAATGGAATGAAGTCCTTCAGGAAACAGGTGAAAGTGTAGTAAAGATAGCTCTCAGTGTTGTGGACACTGGCTGCACTGAACTATAACATTTTCAGCAGCATTTTACCATACATGGTAAATGGTAGGAAATTGAAGAATACAGTTGAACAGAGGGATCTGGGAATAACCGTGCATAGTTCCTTGAAAGTGGAATCTCATATAGATAGGGCGGTAAAGAAAGCTTTTGGTATGTTAGCCTTTATAAATCAGAGCATTGAATATAGAAGCTGGGATGTAATGTTAAAATTGTACAAGGCATTGGTGAGACCAAATCTGGAGTATGGTGTACAATTTCGGTCGCCCAATTATAGGAAGGATGTCAACAAAATAGAGAGGGTACAGAGGAGATTTACTAGAATGTTGCCTGGGTTTCAACAGCTAAGGTACAGAGATAGGTTGAATAAGTTAGGTCTTTATTCTCTGGAGCGCAGAAGGTTAAGGGGGGACTTGATAGAGGTCTTTAAAATGATGAGAGGGATAGACAGAGTTGATGTGGACAAGCTTTTCCCTTTGAGAATAAGGAATATTCAAACAAGAGGACATGACTTTAGAATTAAGGGACAGAAGTTTAGGGGTAACATGAGGGGGAACTTCTTTACTCAGAGAGTGGTAGAGGTGTGGAATGAGCTTCCTGTGGAAGTGATGGCGGCAGGTTCGTTGGTATCATTTAAAAATAAATTGGATAGGCATATGGATGAGAAGGATATGGAGGGTTATGGTATGAGTGCAGGCAGGTGGGACTAAGGGAAACAAGTTGTTCAGCACGGACTTGAAGGGCCGAGATGGCCTGTTTCCGTGCTGTAATTGTTATATGGTTTTGCCATCCAATCTCTATGGTCCATCTCCAACTCTCCCCTTACTTTTCTTAATCAGTCTGTTGGTACTTCTGGGACAGAAAGAAGGCCTTATGTGTTGAGGAACATTTCAGCATTGTGGCATCAGTTTTGAATTTGAACAATTTGAGATAATAATTCCATGATTATTTCCTAAAATTAAAGGTAACATCTAAATGATGGTAACATTCGTAACAACGTGCATGAATTAACAACATAATTAAAATATTTCAGAAAGGTGGTCAGAAGGCTGGGTGCATGCAACTTGGTGAAATATATTAACATGGATTTAAGGTTGGTGAACTGAGAGAAAGCAAAATAAGAATAAACAGCTTTTTCTCAATTTAGCATGCTATGTATGTCAAGAAGGCTATTACAAGGATCAGCGCTTGGGTCACACCTATTCACAATCTATATCAAAGAATTGGCTGAGGGGACCAACTGTAATTTCACTATTTGGTCATGAGGCAGAATACATTGTGAGGAAGATGTAAAGAGCCTTCAAAACCAAGTGAATGAGGGGAGAAAATAAAGATTTTGAAGTTTGCTGATGAAACAAAACTATATAGGGTAATGAATAAAGAAGAGGAAGACAAGTTCAGTGAGTGGATAAGAAAATGGCAAATGCAATCTTAAGGTGAAAAAGGTGACGTTGACCTCTTTTGTGCAAATGAATCAAGATCATTGAAAATTGTCATGCGGATGCAAAATTTCGGAAAACAAATGGTAAGACATCGCAAGTAGATAGGGTGATTAAGAAGGCTTTTGGCACATTGGCCTTAATTAGTCAAAGTATTGAATATAGAAGTTGGGAGGTCATGTTACAGTTGCGCAAGACATTGGTGAGGCTACATATAGAGTACTGTGTTCAGTTTTGGTCACCCTGTTGTAGCAAAGATATTAAGCTAGAAATGGTGCAAAGACGATTACAAGGTTGTTGCCAGGACTTGTGGGCCTGAACTACAGGGAGAGGTTGAGCAGGCTAGGACTATTCCATAGAGCACAGAAGGATGAGGGGTGATCTTATATAAGTGTATAAGACCACGAGAGGAATAGATATGGTAAATGCACAGCTTTTACCCAGAGTAGGAGAATCAAGAACCAGCGGATACAGGTTCAAGGTAAGGGGTAAAGATTTATTAGAAACTTGAGGAGCAACTTTTGTATACAAAGGGTGGTAGGTGTATGGAAATAACTGCCAGAGGAGATGGTTCAGGCAGGTACTATCACAACATTTAAAATACATTTGGACAAGAATGGATAGGTTAAGAGGGATATGGGCCAAATGCAGGCAGGTGGGTAGATGGGGCATGTTGGTTGACGTGGGCCACAGGGCCTATTACTAAGCTGTTTGACTCTATGACTTTATTACATGAGGATTTGAAGAATGGAGTAAAGTTTTTTTTTCTTTTTGCAATTGCATGTAAGACTTTGGAGAGATCACTCCATGAGTATTGAACAAAGATTTGTTTCCTCGGGTCTAAGAGCCTCAGAATAAGGGGTAGGCTGGTTATGACTAAGGGGTGGAAGATTTTCTTCAATTGGAGGGTGGCGAGTCTTTAGAATTGGAATTCTCTTTTTGTTCAAAACAGAGATCAATAAATCTCAAAATATTAGGAAAATATAAAGGTATGGAGATAGTGCAGGAAAATAAAGTTGAGATAGATCAGCTTTAACCGGCTCCTAATTCATGTGTTTTTATTTTTGTATATTCATATCATTCACTGATTTGTTTTCCTCCCTCAGTGCAGGTAATTTCAGATATTTGTTCATCTTTCCCTTCCACCTCCTCCAGACTATTTTCTGTTATTCACTAATGCATTTATCATTGTCTTTCAAATGGCTCCATCTATCCTTTTATCATTTAACCGCTCCTGCCCTTTGTTCCCTTCAAACTTCCATTATTTTTCTGATGTTTTAAATTGTTTTGAACTCTTAACTTCTCTCAGTTCTGATGAAAGGTAATCGAGCTGAAACAAACACCTTTCCTTTCTCCATAGATGCTGATTGACCTATTGAGTATTTCCAGCATTTTCTGGTTAATTTCATATTTGTTAGCCACAGTATTTTTGCTTTTGGATCCTATTTTCTAAAATTTGCAAGTGTTGATTATCAGAATTATTGCAATGCAATCCAAATATGTATAATCAAAAATATCTGGAAGACTTGAAAATCAGAAGTAGAGCCAAAGTCAGTGAAATGCCAATCATACAAAGGCCAAACCATCAAAAATGGTACTTCCCAATGGCATTTCTTTCAAATTAAGTGGCCATTGTTTCACTTGAAAATGAAACATGGGTAACTTAATGTATGGATATGCTCCATCCAAATTGTATTCTCAACCCACAATGTGTTACAAAACACATATTTAGTGTTTCATATGCATTTGAGGTGCAAGATTCTGTCCTATCAGGCAATCTTTATTCCGGCCTTTATGTTTTACCAGTACAAATGCCTACCAGCAAAGATGCATACAAACTTGCCAACATAACAGCAAAAATAATTGTATGATTACATGTGGCGGCATTTCACAACAGTAAAAGCTATTCTTCTTAAGTTAATACACAATATTTCCGCATTAACAAATTGATAAAAAATGTTTGTGTTCGGTGAACTTGTTAAAGAAAAAAATCGATGCTTGTGTTTGGATATTGCTTTAGAATTTACAACATATTTTACACCTTGAGTTTGCAGGTAATTCCTTATGATTTAGTACATTTAGAAACTATTTTTAAAATGTGGGATTATTAAGGATGGCGAGAACCGAAAGATATTCACAGGCTGACTAAAAACAACTACAACTTGAATACTTGAGTAATTAAGTTATATAACACAAACCTATTTTAGTTTTACTCATTCTGTAAGAGAAATGATTATGATCTAGAAATTAACACGTTCAGACATTTCAGAACTTTTAAAATCTTTTCTATAATAAAGGGCCTGTCTCACGGTGCGAGTCCACCCACGAGTGACCCCAAGTGAAAGAAAAAAAACAGACTCGTGGTTGTGTATGAGATTTCACGTTTATGATCAAGTCTTTAACCGAGTTCCCACGAGTATGTCATTTATGCAATGTTCCAAGTTCCTCTCCCGAGTTAGCAAGTTCCTCTCCCGTTACTCTTGAGCCAACCGTAAATGAAGGTATGTTTTCATAACTGTTCTTTCACATCAGATTGTTGGGAGACGGAGCTCAGGGTTCGCTGCTTTGGTCCCCAGGGGTGAGTTGAGGCAGAGGGAGGTTGGGGGGGGGGCCTGGACGAGAACAAAGGAAACCTCCCTTGCCACCGCGTACAAGCCCGTTGTATATGACTTTGCTGCTGATGTGCACACGCACTCTCTCTCCCTCTCTCTCACTGCAGCTCAGAGCCCAACCTCGCCATCCTATAGTGGTAACATTCACATCGGGTCCCCTCCACACCCACACCCCCTCTCTCCGACACACACCCCCCACAAGGCAACAGGCAGCGTGAGAAACAGAGAGTTTGTAGGGTGTTGGTTTTGTATAAGGATTTCTTTTTAAAGAATTAGCCAAGGTCGCATTTACTTATTTTAAATGAAGTTTGGAGCGCTTGACAATACTTTTTTTTTCTCTTTGCGCTCGTTTTCAGAAAGGGTTCAGACCCCGCTTGGATCGTTGCCCCCTTTGAACCAAGCCCTGCGAGAGGGAGGGAGGGAGGGAAGGTGTGAGTGAACAAGAGCACCGAGGAGGAGAGGGAAATAGGGGGGTGGGAGGGTCGGTGGAGGAGAAATAGGGAAGAAGTTAGTTGTTCAGATCAGAAACCTGTAGGCTGGGAGCCATAATGGTGAAGAGCGCACCCAGTTCTTCTGAGGAGTGCATAAGAGACATCGATCGGAAGCAATGTTCCTCTAGAACTATAACTGAAACTGTGTCCACATCACCTCCTCTTGGCCAGACCGCAAGACCCAGGGGTACCGGTCAGCGCTCTCCGACACAAAGGAATCTCAAGAGGGCAATGCCAATGTAAACCGCGGCATCTCCTAAAATATGCCTATTCACACACACATTAATTATCTCTCTCTCTCTCTCTCTCTCTCTCTCTCTCTCTCTCTCACACACACACACACACACACACACACACAAAGAATATCATCCAAGACTGCTCGTGTAGAAGGCAACATTTGCCCAGAAGACGCCAAGAAAGGTATAAAGTGTAGGATAGGAACTGCCTGCAGATGCTGGTTTAAACCGAAGATAGACACAAAAAGCTGGAGCTGACAGGGGGCAATCAAACAGCACAACGTCACCCCGGCACCAATTCCTTCTCTCCAGTGATGCTGCCTGCCCGCTGAGTAAAAAAAGAGCGAGAATGTGATCTGAGAGGAAAGATAGTGGAGAGAAGTGAATCGTAAACTGATGGAAGGGAAGGAAAGGTGCCTGAGCGAATGATAGAGCGGAGAAAACCCAGCAATCTATTTATAGAATGTACTTGGAAGAGGAAAAAAAATCCCTTTGTGAATACTCTATTCACGCTGATAATGTTCGTTCGGACTGATCAACGTGGGCTGTGACCGAGCAATGGTTGTGATCGTTTACAGGCTGTAAATCAGGAAACTTGTGATCTTGTAATCGCTATTGGTTGTAAATCTACGCGTGAGGAAAATCCAACATTCATTGATTAATCTCAGAAAGCAGCGACGCACGGCCCGTTGCTGTCCGGAAGTTCGGACACCCTTCCTGAAGTCTGATTTCACTTTATGGATGCAATGTGCTAAATGTGCTTCTTAAACTGGTGAATGGTTCACCCAAGCGCGAATGAAATTATTTTATGGAGTGAATGAAACTAGAGGGGTGGGTGAAGGGTGAATGACATAATTTATCCAGATTTTGTTTTCTATACTTAAAAAAAGACATTGCCATTAAAGTGGTTAGTAAGCTCATTGGTTTTAATGGCAGTGGAGCTGGAACTTTGATATGTTTTTTTTATCTATACGAATGGTTTTCTAATTTTTAAACTAACAGGATATTTCCCAAATTTACTGTAATATAACCATTTAGGGAAGACCAGACGAGCTAGTGTGATCATACATTTATAAATGGCAATACTGGAGGATCGCCGTATGCAACTGTTGAACTGTAACTTTATTTTGTGTAGAAATGTAGCTACCAAAGTTGATATTTGGTGGTTTTGTGAGCTTTCGGGGAGGGATATAGAAAGATATTAGTAGGAGAAAAATATATTAAATCACACACTCCATGGTTTTTATAGCTAATTTTCCAA
Organism: Raja brachyura; assembly: GCA_963514005.1. The sequence goes on from OY740788.1 coordinate 46,920,532, forward strand.
GAAATAACTGCAGTAATCAAAGCCCAAAAGGGTAGGATAGGGCTGAAGCCCAGTGTTTAGACGTTGGAATGTTTTTTTTATCATTCTAATAGAATGATTTTCCAACTCCTGTGGTAATTAAACTTTTTTTTCACTCCTAGTTTTTTTTAACATATTTTTAGAATGTTAAAGCTGAATAAAATAAACACTTACGAAATGAGTTCATTCATGTATTTTGCTCATGTGACAAAAATACATTATGTATAAAATTGTACACAAGGGAAAATAAGACGAAAATTACCAAAAAAAACAAAGAATATTTAGTCGAGGGTGAATTAAATTTTGTGATTAAAACTCGAGGGTGAATGGCACTGAAATAATTTAAAGAATTCCCACGGTAGTCGCACGAATCACAAAGGTAAACGCACGGGCCCTACGTTCTTACAACGAGTCTAAATGTTTCAATATTAAACTTGAACACTAAATTTGACTCGTGGAAAAAGTCAAACATGTTTGACTTTTTTCACGAGTTCACACGTTGCACGGGTACCTGCCGTTAGCGCCACGAGGTGGACAAGTTGATCGCGCGCGTTCCGACGTTCCCGCTATGTTGGCTGTACGTGATCACCACGAGTGAAAACTCGGGGTCACTCATGGGCCAACTCGCACCGTGAAACCGGGGTTTAAGGCCCAGGATAATGCATTCACTACATGAAATATATTTTCTCCAGTAAGAAATTACAAGATTGGAGATATGTGCAAAATATTTGGAGGATGTATTGAAGAGACCCCTTCACAGCTGCTTTTGAAGTGTCATTAAAACCAGAAATCATGTTGTAAGAAGTTAGTTAATTTTATTTGTCCACTAAATGCTACTTTTAGTGCCATTTTTATTAAGTAAAAATGATGCCTAAGAATAAATCATAATTATTTGGGCAGGCCTGTTGTATGAGGCTAGAAATTCCTATTGGCTTAAACACTGTTTAAAACACATTATATATTTGTACTGTGTACCAATCCACTATTTTAATGGAGCTATTATTCCTTTAAAATAACTAACCCCAGTGATGATTTCTATCCGATAGAGAAGATTGGGGAACAGGGCCCAAAGGGCCCAAAGGGTCCTACTATGGCTACTATGGCTAGTATGTATCTATATACTTTTAAAAGTGAAGTGAGCGAGCGAGCCAGCGTGCGTGCGTGTGTTATTTTGCATGTGAAACATATCTCCTCGAAAACCAGACGCAAAAACGTGAGAGAATTTTACAATTCCGGTAGGGATTTAATTTATGAGTTCAGAAATACACTCCTTGGTCAATTATTTCCCCAGATTTTTGAATAAAATTAATCACAAAACTCAATTTTTTAAATATAAGCGCCGCTTGCCAGCTGCTGACTTCCCAATGCCCACATGCCCACCAATCCGGGACCACCTGCCTCCAGGTCCCGCCCCCCCCGCCGCTGTGGATTAAAGGTGCAGAAAGATCGAGAAAGTTCTGCAGAACAAACATTCTACAGCTTCGTTCCGCTATAGCTTCTTTGTTCTACAGATCTCGAGGCAGCGACTCCTCATGCGCTGAATCTACTCCTCATAAGTTCTGCAGAACAAACATTCTACAGTTCCGTTCCCCTATAGGATCACGCGCTGAATTTCTCATCACTGTTGGCGCAGCTCGTGAAGCCCTGCGCGCTCATTCCAGCTGTTAGTTTCCAAAGTCAGAAGCCGATTCTCTCTCTTCATTTGGCAGCCTGGCTCCCCTCCACTCCCCCCCCACTCTTCTTCTAACCTCCTCCCCCTCTCCCCTCCCCTCTCTACCAAAGATCCTATACACGATCATCTGTTTCCCCCCCCCCCCCCCCCCCCCCCGTCACGCTGGTGGAAACCATGATCGGCTGGTTCCCCCCCCCCTGCTTTTCACCGTCCTCAGATCCCTCCGTGCCTCGTGCTCGGGCTACCGCCCTGCCCCTTTCCTCTCTCTCCATCCCCCCTTCTCTCCCCCCTCTCTTTCCCCCCTCTCCTCTCTCTCCCTACCCCCTCTCCCTGCCTCTCTCTCTCTCTCTCTCTCTCTCTCCCCCCCTCCCCCTCCCTCCGCTTTCCCCTCTCTCTCTTCCGCCCCTCCCCTCTTCCTCTCCCCCAACCCCCCACCCTCCCTCCCCTAAACCCCCTTCCCCCCTCCACACCCTCCCCTCCACCCCCACCCCCTTCCCTCCACCCTCTCCCCTATCCCCTTCCCTCCATCTCCCCCCTCCCTTGGGGGAACAGATCCAACGGGTCTGCACTTGGTCTAGTATTATTATAAAACTCTGAACTTGGATGTTTATGTCATCCGTGTGTCGTCCATATTTGATTGTGTTTCACATCTCCTCGAAAATCCGACGCGCTAACGATAACATTTTTACATATTCCAGTAGAGATTTACCTCATGATTTCAAAAATCCCCTCATCTGAAAATTGGATCCATTATTTTTCCATGTTTTTTACTAAAATTGTTCACCAATCTGAGATTTTCTTTTAAATCTAACAAGCTGATGACGTCACAATGGCTCCTCTCGCTCACAGTCCACCAGCCTGCCGTCCGAAGGTCTCCTCCTCGCCCGAGGCCCAGCCGGCCTTCCCCCCCACCCCTCCGGGGTTCTGGATTGAAGCCAATGACGAGCTACGTTAACTCCCCCCCAAACACACAGTGATTTTGTTGCCTCCCGACTCACAGTCGACAAACACTTGGCTAGCCGCCCGCAGGGCAGCACCCAACTCCGCCCCCAGGGCTCTAGATTGATAAAACACAGTACGCTCGCGCTTCGGTCGGGTTTCCCGAGAGAACCCGAGAGATGCCGAGGAGCACCCGATTGATGACGTCACAAAGAGCGACATGCAGAATACTCGTGCCTCGGCTTGAGTTTCCTGAGAGAGCCCGAGAGCTTTTTACGAGAGTCGGGCCCTGTAGTAGAGCTCTCTCTCTCTCCCTCTCCCCCTCCCCCTCTCCCTCCCCAGGCTCTCTCCGCTTTTTTCAGCACCCTCACTCGCCCGGCTCACCTCCTCCCC